>JAEIFV010001401.1:0-54634 GCA_018904265.1 Lordiphosa collinella
TAAGTGTGACATATTGACAGGGGAAGAAAACGTTGGGTGAAAGGCAAGATTTGGGATTATGTTAATTTTAAGCGAACGCTGAGCAGGTAAACTAAATCCTCCCACAGTCACAGTGGCCAACCCCTAATCCATTCATTAAACTTTGTGATTAAACTGACCAGCCCAAAATAATAAGGGGGAAGAGCACAAACACACTCACACACACGCACACGCACATGTGAACGTTTAAGGACCAGCAGCGGCGACTCATTCGGGCGGACAGACATCACTGCTGACAGGCTCATTAAATGCCGCATTCACAGCGTCCAAGGACCAACACCCCTTCCAGTAGAGCGTTTTGGCCACAGGCCAAAGTCAACACATCAAATTGAATGCCCTGAACCCCCCTGCCGCCCACTCAAAAGAAGGTTAATTTCCTCCAGCCTTCACCTCTTAATTCACATGCTAAGAAAAACCTTCATAAATAATGCACGAAAAAAATTTGTAGAAAATTGCCGAAACAATTTATGTTGACATTATCTCGAGAGACATTTTTTATTTTTGGCTGGTTCTGCTTCGAGATGATTAATTACAGCAAATGGAACAAGAATATTTGAATATGAAAAACGATGACGATGGCAGGTTGTGATAAGTGGAGGGAAAACGGGGGAAAAAAAAACGGAAAACTTTTGCTTATTGCTCCCCAGTTGGCGATAAACTTGGCAGGGCTTTTAATGAACCTGGGCTTTTCATCATTTCCGGGAAAGATTTTCACAAGTTAAATCATTCTGCTAAGCTCACTCATCAGTATGCCCGGCCAGATGTTAGAAAAATGGCAATTCAAGTTGACATTTGGGATTCCCATTGATTTCACTCAATTCGCCAAATTCACTTTCCTCTCGGCCCGTTGTTTGTTTTTGCTGATTTTCGCAAATCTTTGCCAGCAAAGAAAAACACTTTCATGCGTTTTGCAAAAATTTCCCATAAATGAAAATCCTTTTGGAATATTGACACTTGATTTGCATTTATAATGGCTACGTGATTTGGTTTGGATTTTGTGGTTGGTTTTCGGTTTCGGGTTTTGTTTACTATTTATCTCACCGGTCGCATCTCCTCGCTGTGTTGTGTTAATTTCTGCCTCAGTTTTCCAAGCATATTGCGCATAAAAAATTGAACAACTTGTCCTCGGGTTGTTTTCACCATAAAATAATCTTTTTAAGCCGAAAACAAATTACAAATAAGAGCCCGGCTTTTTTTTCGTTCGCTCTTTTCTGCTTTGCATATTTTTTTCCTTTCGAGGGTTGCCCTCGCTCCCTCCCGGTGTGTTCCTTTTCTTTTAACAAATTATAATGTATTGAAAATTGACAGAATTATGTAATGAATAGAAAATTATGTAAATTACAGTGCAGTTACATTTGATGGTAAAAGAAAAACCTTTTCCTGCTGTTTCCTTCGGGGTGTGTGTGTGTGGATGTCAGTTAAGGGCAAATCGAACGACCCAAAAGAGAGAAATCGAATTTTATTGGAGGGCCATAAGATGCCAGGATGAGGGCAAGGCATGGCAAGTGAAGGAGAAAGTTGAAAAAGGTGTGGCAGGACAAGAAAAGCTAGCAAAAATTCAATAAGAATTTAAATTAAAGCTGGACTTGGAGTAGAGAACGTTTTAGTTGGAGTCACCTCACTGAATGTGTCTACAGATCAAGAGAACATATTAAATATCAATGTATTAGAAACACAAAAAAAAAGTAGAGCAAAGTTTTTAAAAGCAGGTAAGAAAGTCGGTCAAGCCTGACTATAATATACTCTGTACCTGTGAAGTGCTGCCCATCACCGTTTCGACCGGCGCTGCCCATAATTGTTTGTTTTCCCTTTAACTCAATTATCGGTCATCCGATCTTTACCATGATTACTACATATGTCCAGAAGGTTTGAACCTTTTATCTATAAAACTGTGGGAGATATAACGTTTTTTCCGTTTTGCGGGGAAGGGTGGGGGCTTGGAAAAAGTTGAAAATAAACTTTATCTGCCCACAAGTATAAGAAACATATGTCCCATACATGTCAATTCACTATCTCTTACCATCTCTGAGATCAGTTTGTTCATTCGGACAGACATGGCTAGATCGATTCGGCTGTCGATGCAGATCAATATACTTTATAGGGTCGGAGATTTTTCCTCGTGCCTGTTGCATACTTTTGCACAAACTACTTATACTCTATGTACCTCTAGTACAGAGTATAATAATTAAAGCGGTGCTAAAGCACATTACAAGATCGATGTTCTATCTATCACTTTGAAGGCTGGCAGCCTTCAAGTATCCAGTACCAGCCTGTATACTTTTACATAAGCTTGGGCGTTTTCGTAGGCTTCCTGATTTCAAAACAGAGTTCAATGTAATCGGAAAAGTGGGCGTATAAGCGCAGTGTCCACTCGACACGAAATGGCTGCGAAATGAAAAAGTCAATATAAAAAAAAAATTGCTGCGACAATTTTCAGCGTCGCAATTCCATATCCAGTGTCCACTCGACACGAAAAATGCTACGTATTTCGACTACGTTCTGTTACCAATTACGTAGCGGGTAAAGTTCTGTTAACGCATCATTTCGCATGAAATTATGAAAATAACGATTCGTTTTGTACACGGAATTGGACAAAATGATCGTACTAAAAAAAGATTCCGCCAGAAAGCGGCGATTACAGGCATTTTCAAATGTTGATCAAATTAATTAAATAAACGCTGTGAAAGCAAGGAGCGAGTTTTGGGACCAGACAAGAGGCACTCGGACTCCAACGCAGTCAAAGCAGCCTGGATGTGGATCAGTGGGAAGCTTGACAAAGGCGGTAAGTCATGCCTTTTACATGCATATAGTCATGCATATAGAGAAACATTATTTCTAGCTTAGACTACTTTTCAGACTTAAATTCCTATGACAGCTATACTATTTAGATGTCCGATTTTCACCAAACTTAATGGAATCATAGGAAAGCATAGCAAACTAAGAAATACGAAGTTTGGAGGCGTTTCCACAGAAATCAAAAAAGTTTTTCTCACTAAAACTAGTTTTTGACCGATCGTTCCTATGACAGCTATATGCTTTAGTCATCCGATCCGGCCGACTCCGACAAATGTGCAGCGTATAAGTACTAAAAGACTTCGTGCAAAGTTTGGTGAAGATAACTTTCAAACTAACGGAGGAGAACAGACAGGCGGACAGACGGACGGACGGAAATGTATAAGCAATACGTAGCGAGAATGTTCCATTACGTGGGCGCCTACTGTTATGCATGTTGTGGACCAACCTCATTCAGCTCTGCTCCGTTGGGTCATATTTTCGAATTTTGTGAGGTTTTTTTTAGAATTTTGTTGCTGGTGCGAAAACATATTAGAGTCTCTACCACCCATTGTACTATATACTTTGGGGCACCAGCAATTTTTGGATTCTTACACAAGTGCTAAACGAGGTATATCCCCATTGAAAAAAATTGCAGAATTCTTTGGGATAGTTCATTTCAAAGCTAATAAGTGGTACATTTCGATGGTATCAAAGAGAGTCCAAACAATAGAATGGATTCCCCGAAAATCACTCCGAAAAAGGGTCAAAATACGCACTTTAAGCAAGCTTTAAGCTCAAATTACTGAATATCTCGACGTGATGGAAAAATTCTAAAAACGCAGTCTTGCTTAGCACACGAAAATCATCTAGAATCACTATCAACCCTTCAATATAATTTTCAAAAATTGTAAAGCTAAAATAAAGTTCTGAAAAGAAAATTAATTTCATTGAAATAAAGCGTGGGGTGCTTTTTATCATATTTCTATACTAGCTCTACGTTTACAAATAACTACTAAATATTTAATTACAACATTCAATATCGAGCACCCCACGCTTTTTAACAATGAAATTAATTTTCTTTTCATAACTTCATTTAAGTTTTAGAATTTTTGATTTCTTCAAGGGTATAAAAATGTAATGAATACCGCATAGTTAAGTTTCTTATAGCAACAACACGCACATTTATTCTCCGATCATCCAATAACATTCCTGGGATTTTGTCGACAGTTGTCAATCTCCGGCTTCCTCGGCTTTTTGGTTAGTACGACCAC
The DNA here is from genome assembly GCA_018904265.1 of Lordiphosa collinella. Taxonomy (NCBI): domain Eukaryota; kingdom Metazoa; phylum Arthropoda; class Insecta; order Diptera; family Drosophilidae; genus Lordiphosa; species Lordiphosa collinella. The sequence continues at coordinate 4,086 of JAEIFV010001401.1, forward strand.
ACCAAAAGTTAGAAAACTTAATCATTGAATTTAGCGATTAAACCGAAACGATTTTCGATATCGGTCAGGGTGTATATTTTTATAGCTACGAATTATAATGGGAAGCGCTTCTAGACTACTAATTCGTATCCTAAATAGATAAAATTAGGCTTTCGGCCAATATAAGTGCCTTGACGAAAACCGAAATTCCATTCGGCTTTAATCTCTGATTGCAATTGTTGGCGCAGAGTCCTCAAAGTACTAAGTATATTAAAAACAACTTTCAATGATTTAATTTAAAAATATTCCTTAATGAGCACACAAATTTAGCTTTTTCAGTTTTTATAAAAATTTAACTATTGAGTTCATTCGAATTCTCAACCGTTTTTCGACAACATGCTTATAGAAATAGGACTTGTAAGTGGCTTGCTGGCATCAGCGCTTGAAACTCACTGATGAGATGAATTTGGACTTCATCGAAACAGTTCTGTTTTAGTATCCAAAGCTGCCCAATATGCACAATAACTATGTTGATTTTCATTGATTATTAAAAAAAATAGTAATCAATCATTGACCTTGAGACTGCTAGCAAACACTTTGATTAAAACCAAAAACAGGTCACTAAAAACACATATTAAAAGTTTTTATAAAAATTTCCGAAGTATTCTAATGTTACCAATTTGTAAACTGCAGTTTTAAAGAGTTATAAAATAGAAAGGATTCTTACCGCTAAGTATAATAACTATTGCACAACTTTGATTTTAGCAAGAATGCTAAATAATTCAGTTCTGAATCCATAGAACTGGTTCTCTTCCGATTTGTTGGGACCTTACCAAGGCATTAGGATCAATAAGTTTAGAATCCGCTCCGGGTAAGAAACCTTGGATTAAGGTTCAATACTTTTGAAGAATTGTTTAGGTTTGATGAATTGGGTTTTAGGGATAATGAAAACGCTTTGCTGGTTCGACTAAGTTGCTGTCCTGTTCCAGTGACTAAATGGTAAATTATAAATTTTACTGATTTACACATTTTTCAACATTCTATGTATTATCATTGTTTGTCTCGGCTGAATTCTTCCATCTCTTTCCACTTTTTTTTGCGTTCATCTCTTCATTCCTCACTTATTGATCAAATTCTTACTCACTGTTATCCTAATATTCCTTCTCAAAGTTTTCATATACGAAATCCTTAGGTATAATTATTCAAGAATATATCATCGGTTCAATCAAATGGCTGCTTCGATTGTTGTATTCCTTTCCTGCTGTTGGTAAAACTGAATGCTGAGTGTGGTAAAGTGTTTGGTTTTCCCCTGGGGGGGAAATGCTTATGGTCAGCATAAGCAGCAAAGGACATTCAAACAGAAGGAAAGCCGCAATGTTTACGCTGCGGTTCCAGGACTCTTCGATTCGGAAGGGGTGGGAGGGCAGAGTCCAAGACCTGTCACATTTAATAGAGGCCGGACACTTTGATGGCGTTGACGTTCCTCCGCCTGCATGTGTGTGGCCCATCGATTCGTGGCGCAAATTCTCAATACCCCAGAGAGCAGTTTCTAATGAAGGACAACAAACAGGCGAGGCGAGCAGGTCAGTCGTTGGCTCATTTGCCGAAAATTTTGACGCTTTATGAGGTCCCTTTAGTGCTGAGTGTGCGCAAAAATGTAATTGAATGAATGAATACGAGCCAGGCGATGCGCTGCGGCGGCGGGGGTGGGTGCTGAGGTGGGGCACGAGCTGGTCAGGCAATAAAATGTTTGTCTTCCATTAGGCCAAACATATGATGACCAGTCTTTTCCTTTTCGAATTATTTTCTTGCCAGAATAATAATTCTGTGGCCCCTGTCAACTAAAGTAGGTTCCGCAATGAACAACAAAGAGTCAAACCACATGACAGAAGTTATGAGTTTTGTGGGGAAACCTTTTTTGTTTTTGTGAATTTTGTCTCCAAGTCTTCTTTTAATTCGCGTGACTCGCGTGTCTTGCTGCATTTTTTGTTGTTGCTTTTTCTTCGTCATGATTTCAGTCACGAAGGCAAATGAACATGGGCCGGGACACAGCAAAAATATTACAAATCTCATGTTACGAGCATCAAATATATATTTTTGCTGGGTTTTTTAATAAATCGAAGTCCAAGTCAACGCCAAATTATCATGACAACTTATTTAAGTTGAGTTAGTGGAAGTTGTGGAGTGGGTGCAAAAAGGTATGCGCATGACTTGGCTTTTTGGGGCTTGACCTGGTGTAAGGAGACGAAATTTTACTTTGCCTTGGAGCAAAAGTTTTAAGTTTGCCTCTTGGCAAATGCTAATTAGGATTTGAGTTGCAAAGAGGTAGGAGTGGGGAGATGGCGTGAAAGTTGCCAGGCACTTGGCACGTAGACTTCGCAGGATGACACTTTGTTAGGAGAAAGGATAAAAATGTTGACGAAAACTTAAGAACCACTACCGTGTTATTTTGTTCGTATATTTAATGAAAATCCTCTAGTTTACGTGAATTATTTGAAATATTGTACGATCTACAAGGGTTTACACTTCGGATATGCAAGCAAACTGCTAGTGTGGTGCCTCTTTTGCAATTAATAGGTAACAAAACTAATACCATTGTTTTAACGAGAATATGGAATATCCGTTATAGCTACTTCTCAAAATGTAGATTCTATGATTTTAGAGGAACGCATGGAATTTGTTGATGATGTGATGTGGAATAGGAAAAAACTGACATCTGTCAGTTGAACCTTAAAAATTTATTGAATAATACAAAAAATACTTAAAGAAAAAATAAATTGGCTTGAAAATATTAGCAGCTTTGAAAATATGGGGGTTATTGAAGACGTCCTGCTTGGTCTTCCTCCCAAAGTAAGACACTGGGTGTTTGGGGACAACTTTCGCCAACTCTACTGTTACTGAAACTTGATAAATTTAACATCCATTCTTGGTTACCAAATCTTATGTGATTTGGTATGTGCACAGAGAAAAAAAATCCGTTCTAAATGTACCAAAATCGTGAGTCTCGGCCACCCGGACCCGATTCACCACCACACCAACCCCCACACATTTCTATTTATTCTATAATTAATTTTTTTTTACTTACCTTGTCTGGGACTCGAACTCAGGACCTCGGCACTCTACACGAATGACGGACATCTTAACGCTCACCAATACAATCGGGTCGCGCGTGACGCTGGCAAAATGACAGTGAAGAATGAAATCAACACGCCCGGGTGGTCGAATAGCAAGACAGTTGCCTTGCAACGGCGAGGTCATGGGTTCGAATCCCATTCAAGGCATTAAAAATAAAATTTTTCTTGTTTTTTTTTATTTTGTATTTTCTTATTTTTGGTATTTTTAATTATATTTAATCTTTTTACAATGCACTCTGGTCCCAAACTCGATTTTTTTGTCAAAAACATTTAAATAGAATGGACATTAATTTGTTAGCCCTTCTTTTTCTTCTTTCGCTCGTTTTCTTTGATTTGACGCTAATTAAAATCTGTATGGGGACTTTAATCATTAAAATTTTAAAATATTTACTTTTTTCATGAACATCTTTTTGTTTTCATGGCCACCGTTCATTTTTTATGAACGGAAAAGACAGACCAAAATCATGACTATTTGGTGACGATTTTTTAACTCCATATTTTTCTCTGTGTAGGCATATTTTTCACCTTCTATGCAAAGTTATTAAAATTGAATACAAAATATTAACGTTTTCACGAAAATCGAAAATCGGCTCGAAAACCGGAACAGGGCCCTATGATTCAAGATTTGGATGCTAGATGTGCTTAGTGTGAATAGACTACTTTGGCAGCGTCATACCTAAGCCACACTGTAAATTCACCCAGATTGTAAGAGCACACGGCAAACATTTTGTCGCGTTACTCATCTCTTTCGTCAAAGAGGGTGTTTGGCGATAGTTTGAGGAGAGAATTTTTTGATAATTGATCGACTTACACAAACAAATTACATTAGGTATCGCATTTTTATCATACAAGGGATAAACTATTGATATTTGCTGAAGCTTTTTTTTCTCCAATCGGTAAGTCCTCGATATATCCTCAAAAATTGCATCAAAGGCAAGAATGCAACTCCTTATGAATTGAGGGTGCTAGAAACTCCAATTTGGGTATTACAAGTGCTTTAACCCAATCGATATGCAAGAAATATATTGTTGAATACTTTTAGGCAGATGGTAGATTCAATTTAATATAAGTAGTATCTTTACGAGCGAGATGAGAATGCGATAGAAATGCGATATCGCTAGAGTAAATCGATACCTATTGGAAGTATCGTATTCTTATCTATCGTGATAAGAATGTTTGCTGTGCAGCTAAAGGTATCCAAAATAATTTCAAACTTAGCAGATGTATAACCAGGGCTGCAAACTTTTTGATTTGAACCGAACCCGATCCGTAAACTAATATAAAGATTTTACTAAATCGTCAATGGATTCGGAAAATTGGAGTAGGATTTTCTGACCTGAGAGTCAAAACAAACAGCTGAGCAACTTAGTTTAGCATTTACACATGTCTGAGAAGCTTAGTTGACTCAGTTGCAAAACCAATGGTTCATTAAGCGTTTTGGTGTGCGGTCAGCTTAATTTGAGCCGGTTCTATTACACCTGAGCGCTCAGCTGAGTAGGCTCAGTCTCCTGTTTAAACGAGCTGACAGATACTCAGATACAAAACTCACCTGAGAGATCAGGTCGTGTAAATTGGGCTTAAGGGGATAAAAAATATTGAAAAAGTGACAAATATAAAATCGGAAAAAGACTTCATTGCTCCTTCTGACGAAATTCAAAGACTGTCAATTCTAATGTTTTAAAGTTTTGGGAAAACTGAATATGGGTGTAACGACCTGTTTTGATTTTGGTCAAAGTGAATGTTAGCAGACTCAAGGTCGAGGTTTGATTGGTAGTGATTCCAGATGATTTTCGTGTGCTTAGCAAGACTGCGCTTTCAGATATTGTCCATCACGTCGAGATTTTTAGTAATTTCAGCTTAAAGTTGCTAAAAGTACCAATTTGGACCCCTTTTAGGAGCGTTTTTCAGAAATCCAATTTATTTTTAGGGACTCTCTTTGATACAATCGGAAAGTACCAATCCTTAGCTTTGAAATGAACTATCCCAAACATTTCTGCGATTTTTTTTTAGAATGGATTCCCCGAAAAACGCTCCTAAAAAAGGGTAATCAACAGAACCAGTTTTGGGAAAACTATCATTGTACAAAACATAAAAATGTCTCATTTGCTGTATTAGCTGCACCTGCAACACAAGTATCAATCGAGCGCGCTTTTTCTACACTTAAGCTTGATTTATCCAGCCACAGAGCCAGTATGGATGAAAAATTACTGAAAGACAAATTAATGATTAACTTTAACCATGCTAAAATATTATATTAAATACTTCAAAACTATAAACTCTATTACTACGCTTATATAACACAAAATTTATTGTGCTTAATGCCCTTTAAATATACTACCCTTCTGAAAAGATACAATTGAGAACATTATTCATCTAATAATTGGCTTAACTCAAAATAATGTCATAAACCTATAACTGGTCGAAAAAAATGTATGACGGTGCCATAGCTGACTATGAATTTCTACGATCAAATAATAATATGACAAATTTTCTGAGCCTAAATAAGTGAAAAAACAATTAACACTGAACCTTGGTCTGAGCGATTTTTAGGAGGTTTGCAGCCCTGTGTAACTATAATATATATTTTCCTGAATTATTACTTAAACATAGCATACTTTGAAGGGCATTTATCGTGACATTTTTACTGTCTTACTTGGATTCGTCTACTTAATAAATTGTAAGATTACCCTAAAATTTTGCCCCATTCTCTCAGCAAAAGAGCCCTTCCTCTGCAATTGCTTAAACACTTTTTCCAAAATTTCATCACGTTTTCACCATTTAAAGGGATTAACTAATTCTGTGTTGTAATTGTGCTAAGAAACTGTCAGAGGGTACAATGCATACATCTCTCACTTTAACTCTTTCATCTGCTCAGCCACCACCCTCTTTCTATTCAGCCTCCTTCCCAAATGTTGTCACACCCAAATTGCAGCAAAAGGAAAAAAAAAATGCGACGAAGAAAATTTTTACGATTTTTCTATGCAAATTTCCGAAATTTCGCTGTCGAGGGCTCATTTTTGGGGTTTTTTTGACAGAGTTTTTCTTAACATTTTTTTTGTGTAGGTAACTCACAGGTGGATGATTTTACGATGGCATTTTATGGGCTGAGAAATGTTTTAGGAGCTGAAACTGGTGAGTTATAAATTAGAAAGAAAAGTTAATTTGAAATTCGTTGCAGACAATAAAAAAGAAAAAGGCAATTGGAAATATTTGGACAAGTTTCAATGAAAATAACTTTGATATAAAATAAAACTACATCAACAAGGTGATCACTTCTTTACTTTGTTCGTGTTAACCTTAAGGCTAATTAAACCAATCCCCAAATGACAAGTATCCTTCTGGCTTGTGAACTCCCTTTTCCCCTAGAAAAGTTCTGTTTCCTTTTCTTGAACAAATACAATAACATAAAAGTGCTTACAATTTCCCCAACTTAATGCCTTGCAAATTGACACTTGCTGTTACGTACCGAAGGACACTGGCATGAGGTTCATCACAAAAGTGATGAATGTGCAACTTCCTGTCGTCCAGTATTTTTGGGGTACTAAATTGGATTGCATATCATTACTTTGGCACTTGTCTGGCGCAAATTTTCACACTTGCTGTGAAAGAAGAGCCAAAAAAAAAGGATAATTTATGCGTCTTGTCCACCAGGAAGTTTCCTTTGATGGACATTCCTTTTAACTGTTAAGGGAGCTGCTCGTAAATTTCTTTTCTCTTTTCTCTTCAAGGAAAAATCCAATCAATAAAAAGTTTAACATAATATTTGTCCGACTGCAATCAAGAACTCACAAGATTAATGATTTCCCAAAAGTTTATGCAATGCAAAATGTAAACGTTTTCTAATAGTTGACAATCACATGCTAATAAATTACTTGCTGACAGTTAAACATGACATTTTTGACAGCTTCTGAGGGATTCCCCCTCATTTGAGGAATGTGTGTAAATCATGATTATCCTTTTTTTATTACCGCTGATCTCCGGAATGTCGGCTTAAGAGGACTCCCCTTTCTCTGAGTTTTTGTCATATAATTCGAAATGAAATTTATCATCAATGTAATTAGTGGCCATAAATTAAGCATCCTTCTGCGTCATTCTCTCATGTGTACGAGTACGAGTGTTGGTGCTGGCCACAAGTGTGAATTATTACCATTTGCCGCATATCCTTTTCTGCATATTCCGTTTGTCCTCTTGCGGGCAAATTAAATTAAATTGTCCTTTTTCATTTCGATACACTTTCGAATCCTCTGGAGAGAGAGAGAGTGAGAGGCAGAAGGACACTCTGCCGCATCCTCGTCAGCTCCATTAAGCCAATAAAGCATTCGTTTCATTGGATTACGTATGCTGATGTGCAAGAAGGGACATGGGGTACATGTGTGTGTAAAGGCATCCGGTTACACACAGCATGGACAGTGGGGTCGACACAAATTTCAGTGGCCCCTAATGAGTTGTGCAATTCATCTAATTTGTGCAAATATTTTGCAGCACTTAATCATTTTGCCCAGTTCCAACTGTCGAACTAGTTCTTCATCCTTGGTCAAGGGGCAATTACAAGTATTCCACCCTCTGCTGGTCAAGTGACGAAATTAAATGCCACGCACACACACACAGCTGATAATCATTTAATCTTCCACCAAACTTTCTTCATGTATTATTCATCAAGTTTCTTAATTTCCCTCCTGCGAATCTAGATTTAATAACAACGAATGCAGCGAACCTAATGAACATCCTGTTGATGTTTCTATTTCTATTTCGATTTCCTTCTTTGGGCTTAATTCAAGCGGAAAAGATTTCCTTCGCCGCCGCTCCTGCTGTTCCTGATTGTGATGGATAAACTATCAGCCAAAGGAAGAAAAAAAACTGTCTTTCAATTGAATGAGTTTCAATTGAAATGCTTTTGCTTTGGACATTGATGTTTTCAACTCGATTGCATTTGGCGCCACGCCCCCAACTCAGTACTACGCACACGTGGTTTTGAAGTCTGCAGAAGAATGGCTTGAAGTTGCGTTTCAACCAGCAGCAATTGACATCTGACAGAATCATGTGTTTGTCGTTGACAAACCTTAAATTATGATGTTTTATTTTTCTGTGCCCCCATTAATTTCACAATTATTTTAGATTTTAGAACGGTTTTTTGACTTAAAATTAGCCTTGAAAAAAGTTCCCTGTAAAATGGTATTTCAGAAACAGTTTCGAATTAGTATTATCACATTTCGCAAAACTTACCGAGCCATTTTCGCAGACTACACAACAAAAAACGGAGGCTACAGAAGAGCAAGTTCTACGGAAGGTATAGTACGGGGGTCTGACGGGACTTACCCCACAAAATTTGAAGTTTCGTTAACACAAAACCCTCACCAAAAAAACCCCCCCAAATCACTCCCCCCCCCTTGTAGATATTGCTACACCAAAAGAGTCGGTTAGTCTGAAGCTTTAAAATTCTGGATTACAATTAGCAGTGGGTCCCACCTCAAGCTTCGAAGGGTTAATGATTGGGGGTTTTAAATACACATCCCAAACTCCAAGATAGGCCTCACTAGGGATGTATGTATATAACAGCTTAGTCGTGTAGGGATCATGTATTTACAAGACCTGAGGTTTAGGTTCATAGAAAAACGAGAGGTGTTGAGGTTGTGTGGGTTCAATTAGGGTGCGTTCACACACACTGGCAGGTTGCCACGTTTATATGAGCCAGTGGCTGCTATACACGTGTAAACACCTGCTAGTGTAAACACCTGCCAGTTAACTGGTTTAATATATTATCAGAGAAATCTGTCAATAATGTCATGTATTTTACTTGTCTGAACAGGCCTGCCAGATAACTGGAACATATAAATATGGCAAACTGCCAGTGTGTCTAAACGCACCCTTTCCTAGTTAATCATCAATATGCCTGGTCTTTGAAAATTTCAAGGTATCTTAACCATTTATGTACTTAAATCTTCGAGGCTGCAGACGGCTGGCATTTCATGTACTGTCTATGGTAATTGTAGCCGATTGTGATGCAGCGGGTAGTCTGTATGGCTGCTGTGTGCTGTGCCGTAAGTATGTATACGGATGACATGGTGCTGTTGGCAGACTTCCCAGATACCATATATGATCGATTGCTGCACAATATATAATCTTTGGAAAATCACAGATAAAAGATATAAAGTAATCAGAAAGAGTAATTATCTCGCTTTGTTGTCTTGCTTGGGGTGTCTTGCCGGGGGTGGAGCAGCGGGTAGTGTGTGTGCCTGCTTAGCAAGAGGTCGTGGGTTCAATCCCGCCTCGGAACTTATAATGATACGGTGAGAAGCACACAAGCCAATAGATTAAGAAGGAGCTAGCTCGGCCTTCACTCTTTGGGATATGTGTGGAGCGGCCTAAGCCCATGGCTGGTTAACTAAATTACCTAAGCCGATGGCTGTATGAAATCGCTTAGCAGATGGGTGACACTTAATGTACAAACTTTGGTAATGTTGTGCGAGGCAGGCAGGCCGATGGCTATCCTCAGAAATGTGCAGTCCTAAAATCGCTAGCGGTATGGCTGACATCTTAAGTATTGTCTCTGCTAATGCCAAACCAATCTGCCGGGCACCCTTTACTGGCTGCCAGCTGGTTAATAGAGAAGGGTCAGACCGATGGTTGTGCTAAAACCGCCTGGCGGATGGCAGTCACTTCATGTGCCAGCTTCTGTTATTTCTATATTAACTATATTTGTATGAGCGTCAGGGAGTACTGTGCCGAACCGGTCACCTGACGGCTTGCTTTTGGCAGCACCTAGCACAGAAACAACCACTGAGCTGTTAACATCATAAGATAGAACTTTTTTTTTTGAAAAAGAGGTTGTCCGATTAGGGTTCAGGTTCGAGGGATCTAAAAGAACCCGAATCCTAAAAACCATCCTATGTTCGATCGATACGATCATCTTAAAGCTTTAGGATCGGTTCGCGGGAATGTCTTTGGTGCGATTTTTAATAACTCAATTCAAAGGCATGTAAAATGGCATGACACAGCCCCAAAGGGCCAAATCCGAGCTTCTCGCAATCTCTCGGCTTGTGCGCTTATAATTTTTCTCAAGAAAAGGGGACCTACAGTTTAACGCCGAATCCAAACGGCAGTTTGAGAAGCTTTTGCATGGCTAATTACTACAAAGCTGTCGCCAACAGCAGTAAGAAAAAACGAGGCGGAATCGAACTCACGACCTCTTGCACAGCGGACACGCTCACTACCCGCTGAGCCACACCCGGGCATGAGTAAATCTAAAAAGAGTTTGTAAGACTGCACTTGGGGACGACCGAGACTCAGATGGAAAGATCAGACCTGGTATAGATCGGGTGGAATTACCAACCTTTGTACTTTGCCAGCATGACACAGAGGTGTTTACTTCAACACAAATGTTTGTATACAGAAGAAGAAAAGGAGGTCCGATTTAGAAATCTATTAATTGAATTGATTAGGCTCATGAGGTTCAAAAATCCCAGATAAAGGCAGTTCTGAGGGCTTAAACTGCGGCTATTAGAATATCGGAAGTAATATTAATTCTTAGATAGCTTAAGCGAAGATGCCATTTGGTAGTCTAAAGGCAATTTATTTCAGGGATGCAAGTCCGCTTGGGAATTAAGACTGGTACGGTTCAATGGTTCATGGATGTTTTAAACCAAAGATTCGGTTTATTACACTGTGTTAAGTTTAGGAATCATGTCTTTTTTGTGTAATCACTCATAACCGAACGCTACTTAAAGCCAAGCAATACAGCATTTATAGATAAAAGTCTTTCTTAGAATTAACATTTTCTCCCCATTGCTTCCCTGACTTCACCCAAAAGAGCATTTACCTTTTGACAGAGTCGCATGCCATTTATTGAAGTCACAAACGCCAAACAATTTCTATTGTTAAAATTGTAAGCGTATTTTCAATGCCATCTCTTGTGAAAATTCTTAAAATTATCAGACACATGTGGCGCAATCTACCAACTAGGCAAAAAGGAAAAGAACAATTTTTTGTCATTGATATTTTTGCACAACAAAAATAAAAGTCCCCAAGCGCATCTCCTTGGTCACGAGCACGTTTTATTCGAATTTGAACGGTAATAATCGATCCCTGAGGCATCTTAAAAAAAAAACTCTAAAGTAAATCCGATTTAAAATGCTGTACAGCTGTCGGCTCAGGGTGAAGGCAAGACTTTAAAGTTGCGTTTGCTGTTGACTCTTCATTTAATGCAAATCCTTCAGCAGGATTAAAAACAAATCCACTCAAAATTGAATACGATTAAATACGAAATTGACCTCTGGCTGACCAACCCGAATTCCCAACTCTTCATCTAATCGAGCTGTGAAAGTCACAGCCCACAGCAAAATCAAGGATAACAATTGTCCTTTTTAGCCCCTGCCAGGATGTTTTAAAATCGAATTTCGAAAAAGGGGTGTGCATGGATGGGCTCATCATACGGTGGTCATGGTCGGAGACGGAAGGCACGCGTTTTTATTGTCATGCAACAATTTTGTGGGTTGCGACGACTCTAAAAAAAGGTAGAAGGGAGGAATTTGAGTGTGTGTGCACGTAGAAAAAGGGGCGAATGCGTAAGGGTAGGGTAATTACGTGCATGTAAACAATAATTTAATTTTCGACTAATGCAACAAATTTGTGGGCTGATTGTGGGTTTTGTTAACGAACTTACATATGGCAAATTTTATTATATTTAATTTTGGCGATGATGTCAACGCAGAACACTCCAAATTCCCGTTTTATACCCCAGACAATTTGGCGCTTTCGCTTAATAAATATTTTTTCCAGAGAAAATGAAAGTTCTCTGCTTTCTAATGAAGTAATTTATATGAAAATCATGGCTTCAATTTCAAAAGCAAACTTGGAAGCAGAAGGGTGGTGCTTGCACCATAAAACAGACGCCAGTTGTCTGAAGGACTCTTGAAATGACCCAATTGAATGACCAGAATATATGAACTAACCGAAGGGTGGGATTCAATTAAACTTAAGATGCATCTAAAGCAATCTATGACTTCCCAGAAGCCACTTTGTAATTAACATGTACAAAATCTTCAACTTTCAGCTCCAATGCGCAAACATTGTTGGCGACACTTAAATTTGCATAATCAAAATCAAAAACATCATTTCTATTCCGATTCTCAACTCACCCCCTGCCCCCTGCCCTACTGCCACTTGGAAGCCGCAGTTCGAGGCTTTTAAAATTATGCAAATTCAATTTTGAGACACTTTTTGGTTACACCCCTCGAAGTTGAGTCATAAATTCGAGTAACTGTATTAATATAATTGAGCCGGGGGCTGTTTTACCTCTTAAAATTAGATTAACTTGGCAAGACGAAGAATAACTTTGCCTTTTAAAGCCATCAACCTTTCTTACGTAGAATTTCCAGCACCATTTAACATTTTAACCCTCATAATTTAAATGCTCTATCTTATCTGGCATTGAAATATTTGGTATCCTGGTGCATGAATCATGTTTAGTTTGGTACTTGCAAATCGTTTTATTATTCAGTCCCCAATTGCTCTGAAGTTTTCTGCTTCTGGACTATAAATAATTAATTTAGATGGTCTTTGTTGTCCTTGTCTTGTACACTTTTTGGGTTATTTATGGGTGGGGTTGGGCTAACTGTTGCTTCTGTGGAGATTTGTGGTTTGTGTTGCTTAAGGGTCATGAGTTAGGGCCATTTAGATATGAGATTAACTTTTTTTATGGCCTAACCTAAATTTATTGAACTACCAACAGTAGGCTGAAGGAGTCAACTTGTGGCATGCTCGAAAGTTGGTAAGGAATCAAAGACCAACATTAAGCTGTATTTTCACTTGTTTGATATCTCATAAAGTTTTTCAAAAGAGATATCAGAAAAGTGTAATAGTCAATCTGAGGAACACAAAAGTTTATGAAAAGCATGGAAAAACTGAATGAGAAGTAGGCTATTCTCTAACTTCGACTTCTCAAATAAGTTTTTTGACAGCCAACTCATAGTAAGCTGAGATGGTTTTCACCCATCTCGTATGAGATCTCGACAAGTGAAAATCCAGCTTAATTAATCGTTTTCTATCTTGCTCTGAAAAGTACATAACTTTTAATTATTTATCAAGAATTTAAGAAAAATCACAGCTCATTTTGCCCAAAACGACAAATTGATTGAGAAGCTAAGAATAAAGCCTTTTAAATATTATTAAAGATTTGGTACGGAAGTTCAGCCAAATCAAAACTGCTCGACGATCCACAATTGTCATATAGTTTTTTATGTTATATCTCAACAAGATGAATTGGCATCCAGTCAAGAAATCGGAAAATTACTGAAGAAATTTCAGAAAAAGTGATATGAGGCTTCTTGTATTTTTAATATGGTATACAACGAGGCTGCAAGAGCTTTATACGAATGCTTTCAAACGTAATGGTACAATATTCTTGAATACAGAATGTTGCATTTTAAAAATGGAACCTTTTTTCTAAGAGACGCAAGGTACAAAACTGCGGTCGTTATAGATTTACACTTTATTGTTTTAGCCGGCTTGAGGTTTGGTGTATTTTTTTTTGCTTTTCTTTTGTAAAAATAAATACACTCTCTCCTCTATCTTCCTTTACTTCGATATATTTCGAGCCCCTCTCGGGATTCGTCTTCAGGGAGCGTCCGCTTCATCAGCTGTGGAGTTCAAAACTTTTATACTTTAGTATGCTTTGGAAAATTCGATGATACATATATTTAGCAAGGGGAATAATCACTACTGCCACTCTTTCCTGCAAGGAAAAACTTTTTGAAATACTTCGTGAACTTTGAACGTTATCGTATCATCGCATTTTCCGATTTATAATGTACTATAAGTCTCTCTCTTTCTCTTTTCTCTCTTTTTTAAAAACTACAAGAAGCTTGATCCTTGGACTAAATCCAGTCTAAGACAGGATTTACGCGGTGAAGCAAACTGCATGAAGTTTTCAAAAAGCCCATGCTTGCAAGAAAGAGGTGTAGAGGGGCAAGCGACACCACTACACCTCTTTCGTTTTTCGATTTTTCTTTACTCTGACTCAATTTTGTTATTATTAAATAACAGAAAATCAACAACGGTGGCGATTGCTCTCAATTTATGGCTTTGTTGCATTGCGATAGTAATCGGAATTTAAGAACAAACCAAAAACTTCATGAAGCACACTAGGTTGTGTAAATGCGAGCGCAGTTTTGAAAATGCTTCAAAACGATATCGAAGAGAGCTTCACGAAGCAAACTGCACCGGGTAAACACGAAATTAGTGTATACGAGTGTCTATCGACTTATAAGTTAATGACCTTCGTAACCTTTCTTCTGAAAAAACCTTAAATCGTCTTTTAAAAAAGACTTCGTAACAAAATGGCCCTGCATCATTCAGTAAGGTTACTTAGCAAAAATTTTATTTGAACTAACCAATTTTTATACTCTGTGCCAACGGGTGTGGCTTAGTTGGTAGTCTATGCGCCTTCTGGGAAGATCGTGGGTAGAACCTCGTGACTTCCAATGAAAAAGGGGTTCGTTAAAAACTTATACACCCGGTCACCATCACTAGCTGTTGGCGCCAGCTATGAAGTAACTAGTCTTAAAAAAGCTTCTCAGATTGCGCCGTTCGGATTCGGCGTTAAGCAGTAGGTCCCTTTCTCTTGTGCGAAATTTATAAGCACACGACATTTCAGGACAAGACATTTCAGGACAGACAGACATTTCAGACTCAAGATCGCTGATGAGTGAGGTTGGTCCCTCATGAATCGTCGTCCGATCAACCTGATGCCTCAATTTGTTGTGTTGTGTGCCTCTGTTTAAAGTTATGTCAATAACATAGCAAGACCTCGAGCCAGTAAAAACTGCAAGTTAAGAGTAAAAAGGTCGTTAACAGTCATAAATGCAAAATTTTTTACTTTAAGAAAATAGTTTTCTATGATTCAGAAAGAGATTCTAATTCTAAAAAAGAAGCCCTTTGTTTTAGAAAAGCTCTCATAATATTTAGAAATTATTTTTCTTAATTTTAGGGTGAGTCGCCTTAGGACGAATTTCAAAGGCGAATTTCTAATTTTAAGGGCTAATTTGGCACTTTTTTTATGAGTGTAGTACCTTGAGTAATGGTGGGTACTATTAGTGTTTACTAAATTCTTCTATTTGAGAAACTTTTAAAGATTTGAATTTTTAGCTTTACCTTGCTAGGACTCGAACTCGGCTTCTCCGATTATTGAACTCTAACGACGTGGTGTCTTAACGTTGGATAGCCCCACGTCTTACCATAAGAACCCGTATTGTTGTTTCAGCTTGCCTTACAAATTTTTTTGGGGCGGCAATTGCCTTCACTAGGTCACATAATGGACGTATGGATTAAAAATTGCCTTGAAAGTTGAATTAAAGGGAAATTTTGTTTGGGAACCCTAGTTCTATGGTAATCTATTGTTGAGTGCTGGTTTTAAATACTTGTTTTTCAGGATATATTTGATCACAAGCTCAAAAAAAAAACTATGTTTATTTAGGGATTTTCTAAAATCAATGTACCTCTTTTAATGGAACCAACTAAAGTAATGCAAGTTAGCTTAAAGATCGAAATACATTGATAAGCATTTCCTCTATATTCCATTTCCGTTGCCACTACTGATAATCGGGACTGTCAGCGACATAACTTTAAGAGAATTCGTTTTACCTGTTGTGAGACAAATTTCTTATGAATGAAGCCATCAACAGCAGCAGCAGTCTTGGATGATCTCAAACGACTTGTCGCCAGCACGCGCTCTTCAGAATATAAAAAAAACTTTTCATTCAGTTTTCACATTTACACCCGCACCTTTTTTCATCGTTTGTTTGTCTTAATTTTCTATCTTAAATTCTGTTTCATTTGGCAGATGCTATCAACTTTCCGTAGCCGCATCTTTTCGAACGTGCTTCAAATTTTAAATAAATTAATTTTGTTTTTAGGATTTTTTATGAATGAAACACAAAATTGGTTGAGCAGGAAGTGTGGCATCGACACATACTAGACGAGTAAGTACACATGTAACCAAGAAACCACCCTTACTCCAGGGGCAGGCTCAAGGGCAACTCTTGTATCTCGTAGTTGGCCTTATGATTTATTACACTCAATAAATCGAGTTCCTGGTATATTTTTGCTGGCTTTATTTCACGCTCTAATTTTGTTCGATAAAGGCAAAAACATAGAAGTACATACGTACATTTCGGTAGCAGATGGAAAACTCTTAGGCACATTAATTCTGCATAATTTTGCCATATTTCAATGGTAAGTCATACAAATTGTCAGCACCACTCCTGGAAGGAGAAGGTAAATGAAACGAAATCAAATTGAAGAAGTTAATTGCACTCTAAATCACATCTATGATCCATTTCATTTGGTGTGCCAAGTTCCTCAATTCCTACAAGAATTACCCATTAAAAATGTTAATTAGTTGCACAAACATTGAGCATCGGTGATTGCGGCTACAGCAACAACAACCAGAGACGCAGCATCCCCAGGACAAGTCCCAGTCCAGTTCGGCGTGTATGCAAATTGAATTCGTTGGCTGTCGCCTTTTGGTCGTGTCCTCAATTGAATGGCAATTAAGATAAATGTTCGCAGCATGTCCGCACTTAAGCTCAACATGGACAACCGGAGGCCCAGACAGCTTGACGCGCAACTTAAAGGCCAAGGCAAATAATTATTAACTAATTTCTTTGACACTTTGAACTTTAAGCAGAACCGAAGAAGCTTAAGGATTTTTCAGGTTTGGCATTTCCACTTTCTAATTGAAAATGCTCGTCACGTTTGCCATGTCTGGGCGTACACAGGGAAAAATAATCGATACCGTACCGGACAAAGGCCAAGTGGGTGGCCAAACAGCTGCCATATGACCGCTCCACAAGTGCAATGAACTACGCCTACGCCTGCGACTTGATTTGCCATCATTTCTCAAAATTTATCTGGCTTAACCTTTTGACATGAAATGATATCCATTAATTCTCAATTGGAAGCGTTGCAAAAATATTTCCTTTTTATAATTTGGACTTTTTGATAAATCACAGAACTTTGTTTTTACTCAACCAAGTCCTTCGTATCATTTGTCAACCATCCCCATTTCTACATATGTCACTTTGGGTCAAATATGCGACACTTTCGTCATGGAATAGAATGAAATTTGTTTTGGGGGGGGGAGACACATAACAAATGACCTCTTTGTGAGCTTGAAGATTTAAGATGAGTTATGGGTTTGGTTCATTTTATGTTGTTATATGCCTCAAGAGGCTGAGATATTATGCCAGGACATGAGCCGAAACCCTTTTTGGCCAAATTTTTAATTTCAAGCTTATTTGTTTATGTGAGGACAAAGGATTTTTTATATGGTTTTTCTGCTGTCTTAAATATTAAAACATTAATCAGAACCTCAACCTGTAGGAATCGATTTACGTATAACCGAATAAAACTCTAAACCAAAACAGGAACAGAATTCTAGGATACGAAATTGCGCAATTTTGAATTATTGGCCTGCATTAAATGATAGACAAGGCCATGTGCCCCCCTAAGTTAAACTCTCTAGCAGCCCAAGCAGAATTTTCATGGGTTCTAGGTTACTTATCTTGTTGGGGTGTAAGCTGTGTTCCGCAAATTTGTTGACGTCCCGCTAGAGCATCGCAGTGCTAAATATGTTTGGAGGACTCCTCCTTCTCTTTACAATATCTACATAGTTAGGTGTTTCTTATTCCCAACTTGTACAGGTTACCCTGTAACCTGCAGTGGACTGTTTAGAGCTCTGTCAAGTTCCTGAGGGCAATCATTCCTTTTCTGGATCATTTTCTGGAACCTTTTGAGTTTGCGCTATTGCTTCTCTCATACCAAGGGGGTGTTCACCCAGGAGGCTGTTCTAAGCGTATTCTATTCCTTTCTAAGAAGCACACCAAATAGAGTTTTAGCTTTATGGCCACAGTACAGTTCTGAACCTAGCATTTGTGGCTGCATTTTCCAAGTCCAAATCCCTACACCAGTCCTGCTCCCGTCTGTGTACCATTGAATTGTGTGTGGTTGCATTTTATGTCTCTTCTATTGATATCCATTCTATCTTATTACTTTTGTGTAACTCTGTCACCATTTCGTCTCTGGGTTAAAGGATCAAAGGAATTTCCTTCTTTAGCTTTTCAGAGTCCCAAGCTTACTATGTTATGCATACCTACTTTAATATAGAAAAAGACTTATATCTAAGCCCCTTAATATCTACCCAAGTAGTTCCTCTATTTCTTTCAGTAGTTTAAATCTCAAATTCCATCTCAAGCTCCCACTTTAGATTAATTTCCATGATTCCTTCTCTAGTTCCATTTCAATCACAATCTTTACCCCTTTCGTGCCCAAAACTAATCGCTTCACACAACGCCCAAACGCCTTCCAATGCTCAACTGTCCTTCAGACTTCCGTCTACTCATCATTAGTGATTATCCCAAGGCGCAAAAGTCTTTTCATGTATGTCATCGGAAATTGCTTCACGCCTCCTGCCCCAACCCTGAAACCAGCAACTAACACGCCTCATGATTGCCGCTGCACGCGCTCGCTAATAAACTCAAACCCTAACTCTGGGTTAACCCTAAGACTAACCCTTTCTTCGCGCTGGCGTCTATATCGTTTTATCCCGCTATCTTGCCATGTCATCGCTCAAATAAATGTGAAAATGCTAATTTAACCCTTTTTATTATTCATAGTCTTACACTTGAGCGGAGTTGCGTAGACTCTGTCGAATCAACTTCATGAGTGATAAATTCTTTGCTACTTTGCATTTCTTAAGAGACGACCAGACCAGACAGAAGACCAGTTCGTGCCTCCCTGGGGGTATTAGCGAAATTATTTTAGCTCATCTTGTGACAATGTTGCTGCCTTATTAAGACATTTGTCAACTTAATGTCATGGCATTTAGTTAAGTTATTAAAACATTTGGGGAAAATGAAACTATGGATTTTTTATATGCCTAATGGAAACACACACGCCCTTAGCACGTGCCAGCCTCACGTCAATTTCCTTGCACATAATTTTTAGCTATTGAATACTCCAGATCATGTGAATTAGGAAGCGAATCAAAATGAACGCGTGTGTACGTCAATCAATGACATTTTGGGTGAATAATTTACTTATGACATTTTTTTGTGGCATTTTTATTGAATTTATGTTGGGATTTGTCAGATTTTACTCTAGGGCAGAGGGCTAAAATTCATAGCATTTTTGCAACTAAATATCGTAAAATGATAAGAGTAAGAAGTAAGAAATATTTGAAACTAGCTCAATACCCTGCGTCGCCCGGGGCCTTTGCATTATATGGGACTATGTTTCAAGTTTCAACTGGCTGCAAATCGACATTAACATTTGAACTCGTCCAACCTTGTTCGAACCGAGTTTTAAATAGGGAAAATATCAAACTACATATTTCCAACCCACACACCAAATTTCCAGCTTAGAGCTTAACTTAATTTTGAAATTTGAAAACGTTTAACTCTCACATTAAAACCCTTAAGACCACTTTTGCAATCAAAAGGTGTGTTTCAACTGAATGGTTCGAAGCTGGAATAATGTCTAACTTCATGGTTCCAGGCTACACGGCAAATTTTAGGGTCTTAGCTTAAAAAACTTCTAAGATATGCCTCAAAACCACATTTTTTGGATAGCTTCGAAACTGAGCCAGCAAAATACTGAACTGCACATTTTCAACCCACAGACCAAATATGTATCAAGTTTCTAGCTTAAAAAGCTATTAAGATATGGCTATAAACCGTTGATGAACCGGTTTTGAACCAGTCAAGTATTCAACTCCACATTTCCAACCTACAGACCAAATGTCTTCTGAGATATGGCTCTGAACTACTTTTGAACCGGTTCGAAACCGGTTCTGATCCATTGAAATATCCAAGTCCATAATACCAAACAGTATACAAATTTTCAATTTCTTTGTATGAATAGCTTCTGAGATGTTGCTTTGAACCACTTTTGAACCAGTTCGAAAACGGTTATTAACCATTAAAATATCCAACTTCATAGTATCAACCCATACACCAAACTTCAAGTTCGTAGCTTCAATGTTTTCTGAGATACAGCTTTGAGCTACTTTTGAACCGGTTCCTATTGGAACCTGTTCTAAGAAGGTTTCGGTTGGAAAATCCAATTCCATATTTTAAACCTTCAAACCAAATTTCAAGCTCGTAGCTTAAGCAACTTCCGAGATACGGCTCTGAACCACATTGAAAACGGTTTGAAACCGGGGTTAAACAGGTTCTGAACCAGTTAAATATCCAACTCCATATTTTAAGTTTGTAGCTTCAATGTCTTCTGAAATGTGGCTCTGAACCACTTTTGCACCGGTTCCATTTTTGAACCTGTTCAAAGCCGTTTCCCATTACAACCCAATCAACATTTTCAATGAGATCACGGTCAACCAACCCCAACCACTATTTCTTACTCTTTGTACCTTACCGGTTCCAGTAAATTACCACTTTACACACCGATTTCAGTCTTCTAGATATCTCTGAGGCTGACCACTTTTGCACTTTTTTATCCGCTTGACCGGTTCAAGACATGACCTACCCTACCTTCTTGTTTGTTTTCCAATAACTGACTATCGTTCATCCGATCTTTACCATCCTTTGGGGAATCGAAAAGAAGCCGATTACTAATAGCCAGAAGGTACACCTCTATCTATAAAACGCCGGAGATTTGACGTTTTTTCCAATTTGCGGGGGCGGGAGGGGGAGTGGTAAATTGAAAACTGATCGCCTGAGTTAGAAGTGTTCCATACATGTCAAATCTCTATCTCTTACCATCTCTGAAATCTGTTTGTTCATACGGACGGCCGGACAGACGGACATACGGACATGGCTAAGTCGACTCGGCTGTTGATGCTTATCAAGAATATATATCCTTTATAGGGTCAGCGATGCTTCCTTTTGCCTGTTACATACTTTTGCAGAGTACCATACCTTTGCAGAGTATACATATGTAGACTGCAACCAGAAAAAATAAGATCGAATAACTTAAGTATAGCTGCTCTTGAAAAAAATCTATTCGTTCTTGAATTTTAAAGAATTTCGCTCTCGAAGTCGAGCTAAATTCGTTCTCAGTTTTGTGTTTTTAGTTATAGCATTGCTGGCATGGAGGCCGGTTGGAGCCGGCTATAACTTGCTACATAGTTTGACAATTAATTTTGTATGAAATACATTTAGGGAATTCACGACCCCCAGTTGAGTGAAGTTGCTGAATTGAAGAAATTTGATTTATTGAAAAATGGCTGAATTGATTTGGTTTTGGAAGTGAATCTGATAAAATAGTGAACGGTTCTTCTCTTGAAACTGATGAGCTCTTGATACAAGAACGAATATTCTCAGTTTTTGACAATGCACTCATGATTCTCTCAATTCAAGAATGGGCAATCTAGGATTTGAGTACGTTTTCCACATAGTTGAAGAATTTTTCTACTTGATTTGAGAATGTTTCGTACTTGATTCAAGTATTAAAGCTAGGATCAAGAAAAACGGTCTCAGAATTTCATACTTGGATCAAGAATTTCGGTCTTGGATCAAGAATTTGCATTCTTAGTGAACTTCTGATATCAAACATTCTTTATCCAAGTTTGAAATTCTCTATTTTTGCTCTGAGTGTAGAGATTAAATATGAGTCTACAATCGCAAAGCATACAATCATAACACTGTTTAAACTTATGTAAAGGCTGCAAACGTCACAACAACCAGAGAGTCATATTCATATGTCAGACTAGAAGTGACTGTGGTACACAAATGAATGAGATTAAAAGTTATACAAAAAGTGGATTGAAAGCTGAAATTAAAAAAGTACTCACCAAAAGTTTGTTGATTTAACCAACTACAAAATAAGTTTCCTACAAAACCAATCATGTATCTTCCACTCAAACGCGCCTAACAATCTTCCATTTCCCCATTATATTTCTTGTCCTCGTTCCTTGCACGCGTTAAACATGCACAAAAATGTGAAAAATTCGATTTAATTTATCAGGCTACTTTTTTTTCAAATGAATCACTTGCACCTGAGCACCCGCGGATCGATGCCAATTGCCAAAAACAGGGACCCTCCATAGCACACGCCTTTAGCATTCGACCAAAGGTCCCAGACATACATACAAAAAACCCGCAAATAACATATTTCTTCTGTTCATTCTCAAAAAGACGCCAGAGAATCAAAGCTTTCTACCACGAGTACAAGAAATTCCTTGCATACTTTACAATTTGGGGACGGAGACAAAAATCCGAGGAGTGAGAGACAAAGAAGTAGACCTTGAGTTCTTCATACCTGAATGTCTCATTTCGCATCCAGCCATAATCTCGGCCTCATTATCTGTGATAATAACCAAATATCCTTAACCCTAATAAAGTACAAATGGGACCAATTCTATTTCATTTGCCGCACACATTGCAAAGTTTCGGTCTTTGTATGCAAAATGCAAATTACACATGCGAGCCGCAGATAAAAGCTTTGTGAGCCATAAAATATGTCATATTTTAACAAAATGTTGCACCAAAATTACAATAAACCCATTTGGTATGCCTCCCACCCCTCCTGGCAGGGATTCTCATATGGGACAGATAACAGCGTCGGCGGCGGCGGTGGCGGTGGCGGCGTGTTGCCTGTAATTAGCTCATACCACCCAAAATTTTGAGGATAAACTTAACGAGAAGGAGCACCCACACACACCATTGTCCCGAGCAGGAAAACAATTTCAAAAGTACCATTATCTATTAAGCCATAAATGAAGAGATAGAAAAGGTCTGCGTAGCTGGAAAAACGAGAAATATTTGCGCATGGGCTACTCTGACTTGGATTTGTTAAAGCAGTTAAGTCATGAGTATGGGAGTGTGGTTTAATAAGTGTATTGGTGTGATTACATCGATTATAGAGTATCATACTAAACTTAAGATTATTATTTAGATTTTAAAAAAATGGAATGAAATAAAAGCAAAGTTGGATTCTGTGTAAGGGGATTCACTACGACTATGACAACCGTAAGATACTGGCTGAACAAGTTTTTGTTTTTAATGATCGATTAACAATAGTGCGCGGAATGAAAGGACAATAAACATTTTACACGCTTAGCTCCGCTGAAAAAACATATTGACATGATGGGTGCCGCGAATGCGGTCAGCAATAGACAAGAAGCTGATACTTCTATCACTCGTAAAACAGTATGTAAACCAATTTAAGTAAAAACGTAGATGATATCTGAATTAATAATTACACGCCAATGACAAAGGAGCAGTCGAAGAAGTTGACTTTACCAAGAGGATCTGCTTAAAAGAACTCCAAGAATACAATAGAAAAATCGTAAGAGTTATCATTTTCTCCGCATCTTCAGTTCTGAAATATATGCTGTTACCTAACTAATACGGAAAAAGGGTGAAAAATCTAAACAATACCGAAACCGGAAAAGAATTGGTTCAATAATTTTTTCAGAATATCCGGCTCGAAGGACCTTTTAGTGATTCTTTGACTAATTGTAAAACACCAAATTTGTATAGGGTAATGGTAGTGTTTCTTCATATTAAATACTTCAGCCAATCCACATTTTTTACTTTGCTCTTTAATCTTTTTATACCCTTGCAGAGGGTATTATAAAATTGTGCGGATGTTTGTAACGCATTGAAGGAAGCATCTCCGACCACATAAAGTATATATATTCTTGATCAGCATGACGAGCTGAGTTGATTTAGCCTTGTCCGTCTGTCTTTTTCTATGCTATCTCCTCCGTCAGTTTAAAAGCTATCTTCACCAAACTTTGCACGAAGTCTTTTGGTACATATACGCTGCACATTTGTCGGAACCGGCCGTATCGGATGACTATAGCATATAGCTGCCATAGGAACGATCGGTCGAAAAACTAGTTTTAGTGAGAAAAACTTTTTTGTTTTCTTTGGAAACGCCTCCAAACTTCGTATTTCTTAGTTAACTATGCTTTTCCATAATTCCACCAAAAATGGTTGAAATCGGACATCTATTTAGTATAGCTGTCATATAAAAGTAGAGTCTGAAAAGTAGTTTTTGTTAGAAAAACTTTTTTGTTTTCAATGGAAATGTCCTCAAAACTAGCATGTATTTGTTTTTTATGCTCTTACACAATTCTACAAGTTTTGGTCAAAATTGGATGACTATAGCATAAAGCTCCCATAGGAACGATCGGTCGAAAAACTAGTTCTTGTGAGAAAAACTTTTTTGTTTTCAATTTAAACGTCTCTTCGTTGGCATACATTTATTTTATATACTTTTATACAATTCTACAAAGTTTTGTCAAAATCGGATGACCATAGCATATAGCTGCAGTATGAATGATCGGTCGAATAGGAAGTTCAAGTGTGAAAAACTTTTTTGTTTTTAATGGAATCGCCTTCAAAAATGTAGATGTTAGTTTGTTATGCTTTACCAAGATTCCACTAAATTTGTTCGAAATCGGACATCCATATAGTACAGCTCCCATAGAAACGTAAGGTCCGAAAAGTAGTCTTATTTAGAAAAACAAACTGCAAGGGTATACAAAACTTTGGCCGAGCCGAAGTTAACTTTCCCCAAATTTTAATATTAATGTTTTCTTGTAGTTCAACTTCAAATTAATGGGAAAAAAATCGAAAGATTTCTTCTAAAAAGTTTAGGTATTTTGATACAGGAACAGGCATGGTAATATACTGTGTGGCCCGAACCAAACTTGTTTTTCGACTAGCTATAAAAATCATGTTATAAACCGAATCAGTGCTTAAACGGCAATTCCAAGCGAAACTTACTTCGCCCTGCTAAATTTCACTCGAAAAATGTACAAAACAGAAAGTTAGCCACGTGTAAGCAAAACTACATGTAGCATGTAGAAAAGTTAAATGCTGCGTGGGCAAAGACAAAGGGTACATGACATGAGTAAATCAGAATTTATCGAACCCCTGGGCTGAAATACACACAAAAACCAAGGCCACAAAATCGATTTATTAAAT
Organism: Lordiphosa collinella; assembly: GCA_018904265.1. Lineage (NCBI taxonomy): Eukaryota > Metazoa > Arthropoda > Insecta > Diptera > Drosophilidae > Lordiphosa > Lordiphosa collinella. The sequence goes on from JAEIFV010001401.1 coordinate 29,146, forward strand.
TTTGGAAAGCTTTCGATAAAAGTTACTTTCCCCACCAGGAAATCGAAAGCGACCATGTCATTTCGATATACCAAATTACACCTTTGAATTATCGAACCAAGGCCGACTTTGAATATCGAAAATGCGCAGTACGCTACCTTGTAAATAACTATTGTATCATGGAGCCACTTTATAATTTGACAAAACCCAAATTTTAATAAGTGAGAAAGTCGGTCAAGCCCGACTGCAACATACTTTGTACCTGTGAAGTGCTGCCCATCACCGTTGCGATCGGTGCAGCCCATAATTGTTTGTTTTCCTTATAACTCGAATATCGTTCATCCGATCTTTAAAATTCCTTCAGCGGGTCGATAAAGAACCTCGAATACGAAATATGTCCAGAAGGATCGAACCTTCTATCTATAAAACTGTGGGATATATGACGTTTTTTCGATATTGAAGGTGCAGGAAGGGGCGTGGCCAAAATTGAAAATAAACTTGATCTGCCTGCAAGTATAAGAAACATATGTTCCATACATGTCAAACCTCTATCTCTTACCATCTCTGGGATCTGTTTGTTCATACGGATAGACGGACAGACAGACAGACGGACGGACAGACGGACACTTTTGCACAAACTTAATATACTCTGTGTAACTTTGGTACAGAGTATAACAAGTAAGAAAGAAAGGTCAAGCCCGAATATAATATACTCTGTACCTGTGAAGTGCTGCCCATCACCGTTGCGACCAGTGCTGCCCATAAATGTTTGTTATCCTTATAACTCGACTATCGTTCATCCGATTTTTACCATTTCTTTGGCGGATCGATAAAGAGTCCCGATTACGAAATATGATAAAAAAAAAGCTCTTGAAGTGAGAAAGTGTTCTTAAAGTGAGAAAATCCGGTCATGATTAGTTTTTATGACCGAATATACTCATTTTGAGTCCAATGTTCTCGGTTTTTTCCCTCTGTGTACTTTTGAACAATCTTAATATACTCTGTGTACCTTTGGTACAGAGTATAGAAATGTTTGTATAGAAAATAGTTATTAAAGCAGTATATTACCTTGTCTAGATCTCATATGAAATGGGCGAAAAATACCTGAGTTTACTGTGAGCTGGCTGTCAAAAAACTCATTTGAGAAATATTTATATAAATATAGCCTACTTCTCATGCAGCTTTTCAATGCTTTTCACATAATTTGTGTTTCTCAGATTGACTAATACACCTTTCTGATATCTCAAGTTTGAAACTTTTATGAGATATCAGACAAGTAAAAATACAGCTTGAGCATTTTAACTCATGATGTGGGAAGTAAGCTGTTAAATGTGCTCAGTGTGATTAGCCAATGAATTAACAGCAATTTTAGTTTTACGTTTTTACATGGAAGTCTTCCTAAATGCCGCATGTAGAAATAAGAAAAGTAAACGCGGCATGTAGAAAAGCCACATAAACGAAATGGGTGGAAAGTCCCGATTAAAACGTCCGGGAAAAAAACCGATAATTTCCCCAAAAAACACTTCAAAAGAAAATAAAACGCTTTTAACCAGACAGATCTGATTTCTGAAAATTAAGATGTTTTAAAATGTACCAGGCATCGACGCCAACCCAAATAAAAGATATTCATGTAGATTTTACACATTTTGTTTACTCTGTGTGGATTAAATGCCTGTAGTCCCGAGAGGTAAACATCCTTCCTAACTTGTAACTTAATGACTTTTTCTTGACCACGCATATCAAAAAGAAGGTCAACATGTTTCGCCTAACGAAAATGCAGTAGAAGCCAAGCTCGATTTGAAGATACCGAATTCTGAGAGTAAAAATAATAATATCTAACTTCAGATCTCCACACCCAACTTATCTGCACATTAACTTTATTTAATTTCGTCCTACCCAAATTGGGTTGAAAATTGCGATGTTTGTCTAGAGATTTTCCATAAAATTAAAATCAAATTCCACATTGGATCACTTTGGCATCCTTATATGAGTGGTCTACCAGGCCGCAGCCCATTTACGGGTACTTCTAAATGTGGCTCTTCTGCCTTGTGGACACGTGCCTTACCGCAAGTCTGTAATTTAAATTTTAATTTCCTTTTTTAATTGCATTCAATTAGCGATTGTCTGCATTTGGCTCGAAACGGAACGATGTCAATCATAGAAGGCAACGATGGATCAACCATGGTAGATGGGGCTAGTGAAGAAAGTGGTGCAGATTTGTTAGTTAGAATTTTGTGCCAATGTGCCAAAAGAACTTTTCGTAATTCCTACAGTTTGTTGGCATTTTCAGTCATCAGTCAGCTTCAAAGCATCTTCTGCTTCTGCATCTTCTTGTGGGTTGTATCATTCTATTGACCATTTATGGTTGTGATCAAGTTTTTGCCTTTTGGTCGTGTAATGTGACTAATTGGAACTTGCAGTCAACTGGAAATTGTTGCTCATTGTTCAACATAATTACCTCGAGGCAACAAGTTTTCAGCGCAACTCAAATGAGAGAAGAGGCATCTCTTACGGAGGACTGTATCGATCAGGTAGATGATGTTGTGTATATTTATCTTATTTGTTGTTTTTTTTGGCAGGTGTGTATGGCACCGAGAGACAGTTTATGAAATTTATGACATTATTTTTAATTTTTAGTTGTGACCTTTCTGCGGAAATCACTTGCACGGTGGCTAACTGTATTTATGAGGAGGTATGAACCAATTTGATTTTGTTGAGAATCAGCAGGAGGTTGAGAGTACGAAAAGGTTTTGTTGTGGTCTGGTTGCTGGCGCTGTTCTTATGACAAATGTCAAAATATGAACAAGGCAACTATATTATGACTTTGCGTGTAATTTGATAAATAATTGTAAGAAAATGCTTTAAGGGACTTTCCGATTGAATCAGCTAAAGTTGCTTTAAGTACCTAAATGTAGATTTTATATTATTCCATTTAGGTTTTATTGCTAATGAGAGAACACATCATAAAATTGGTTTTGCCAAATCTCTCAATTAGTTTATACAAATTAGTTTAACGCCCAACGGGGAATCGATATTCCCCAAACACAGGACACTCCCACACCCTTCACACACGCACAAATACACATAATTGCTGCTGCCAGTTTAATTAGGTTTTTTTGTCATCTAATTAAATGAAATCGAAAAGTAATCCAACACAAACGGAAAACAATAAAAAAAAAGCACACAAAAGAACTTCAATTACCATAAAAAAGAGATTTGTTTACATTTTACACCTCAGCTCAGAAGATTAATGAGATTTCGCCGCGACTTTTGGGCAGGTGTCAAAGTTTAAATGGTTGCTGGAGCATTTAATTGCTCGTACAGAGCAGCAGCCTATAATTAATATGCTAATAAAATGCCTGAATGACAGTTGAACAAGGACTTTTGACAGCTCGAGGGGGAAATGTGATGCTTCAATAAAGTTTTTGCTGGAATGTTCAGGCCACATATTGAAGTTGGCTGTAAATCATGATTATCTTTTTATTGCTGACATTGTGCGGGGTCTTTTATGAACTTCTACATCCCCATTCGGAAACGACTGCCAGGCGGAATGTGTACTTAGCGGCAGGGGGTTGACTTGAGTTCATATTAAAAGCTGCATAACGAGATTTGAAACGGTTTTGGGCTTTGCTCTAATGGATGGGTCCAAGCAGCGGCTTTCAACTAATGTGCGGTTATCACTTTGGGGTCAGCAAACAACACTTCGCTCAATTGCCGTGGCATACCTTAAGGCGCACTCGGCGCTGCCAAGAGACATTCCAATCGAATGCCATTCGAAGATAAAAATCGTGCCAAACGATAATCCACTAAAACATTTACACACACAGAGAGAGAGAATAGAGAGAGAGAGAGAAAGAGAGTCCTGGCCAGCAGGACATCTTGTGCCAGCTACGAAAGATTAGCAAAAGACATGGGACGTCCTGCCGTTTGCCTGGGCTCAAAATGCCATTCCAGGACAATGCAACATTACAATAATGTGCACTTTTATGGACAGTTAACGACTGCAGGTCCCATAAACGCATTATCCTCAAACCGAACGTCAATGGAATGCGGAATATTTGCGATGCCCAGGAAGAAGGTAATGAAAATTTGGCAAGCTGAAAAATATTCGATTATTTCAAACGGATAGAGATTTTCAATTGCAATCACACTTTGTTTAATTATGTCGAAGAAAATGCTGTTGATTACACAGGTTTACAAATGTAGGATAACTTTTGCACCAGAGAAGATAGCACGTAAAGTAAGCTTAGAAACGACCACGAAAAACCAAATGCAATGTTTGGTTCTGGTTCTTAAGATACCATTAGTTAATTTGATTTAAGTATGAAAAACTAACTTTTTTCAAAGAAACTCACTTTTTCCGAAGTTCTAAATCTAAAATTACCCGCTATTGGACAAAAGAGTTGATATTAGTTAGTAGTTGATAAACTATTAAGTAAGAAGTTTGAAGCCAGGAATTGAAGGAATAGTAAAAATCGGATGAACGATAGTCGAGTTATAAGGAAAACAAACAATTATGGGCAGCACCGGTCGCAACGGTGATGGGCAGTACTTCACAGGTACAGAGTATGTTATAGTCGGGCTTGACCGACTTTCTTACTTAATTTTGTTTTGTTTGATTACGAACTGATAAAGTTTTTATATAGATAAGAATTTACTAAAACAAAGAAAGTACCTAATCGGTCAAGGCCTTGACATTTCTTATACAATTAAAATTTTCCTCACATGGTTGTACCTTTTGTAAATGTAAAATGGCTTGACACAGCCCCAAAGGGATAAAGCCGAGCCTTGTGCGCTTCGAATTTTCGCACAAGAGAAAGAGACCTACAGCTTAACGCCGAATCCGAACGGCAGTTTGACAAGCTTTTCATGGCTAATTACTACAAAGCTGGCGCCAACAGCAGAGAGAGGTGACCGGGTGTAAAGTTTCCAGTTTCCTCCAAAGTACGTTTTTCTTAGTTTACTATCCATACCCATGATTTCATTAAGTTTGGTCGAAATCGGATGACTATAGTATATAGCTGCCATAGGAACGATCGGTCAAAAAACTTCTTCTAGTGAGAAAAACTTTTTTGTTTCAAATGAAAACGTCCTTATCATTGGCTTACACTTATTTTATACAAGGTGGGCCAAAAGAAGTCATCCGATGTTGTTTGGCTTTTATTTTTTTTTTCTAAATAAAAAACGTATATTCTGTTTTTTGATTATATTTATTTGAATCTTTAGAATTTTATTGGTCATTTCGAGAAGATGATATCGGCCAAATGGGCGCCGTTACATACGGGCTTTCAAAAAACGCAACAAAAAAAGTCTGGAACGGTTAAATCGGGCGATCTTGCAGGCCAGTGCAAATCGCCAAAACGAGAGATGAGGCGACCCGGGAACGCCACCTTCAGAATGTCGGTGGTGGCTCGCGCAGTGTGTGCCGTTGCTCCGTCCTGTTGTAACCACATGTCCTCCAGTCCTAATTTGTCCAGTTGCGGCAGAAAAATCCCGGTTAACATGACCCTATAACGCGCACCGTCCACAGTTGTCGTTTGACCAGCGGCGTTCTCGAAAAAAATTGGCCCGATGACTCCTCCAGCATGAACAGCGCACCATGCAGTCACTTTGAGCGGGTGTAATGGCTCCTCGTGCATCACTCGTGGATTTTTTGTACGGAAACATGCGCAGGTCTTTGACCAAAATTCGCCTTAGGGACGACCGGCTGATGGCTAATTGCGAGGCACGGCGTCTAGTCGATGTTTCCGGCGACAGCTCGACATCCTCGGCAACAGCGGCGACATTCTCGGCCGAACGGGCGCTCCGGGGCCGACCACTCTTGGCAACGTCTTGTGTGGTCCCATACTCTTCAAGGTTGGTGGCCAAACGGCGCAGTGTTTGCGCAGTCGGTGTGGGCGGCCGGGGAACTGCGCGGAATTCGCGCTGCGCCAACACCACAACAATTGTTACGCAAAAAAAAACACGATTATTCCGCGTTCTTGGGGGTATATCGATCCGCTTGTTCACTTGTATTCTACATCTGTCTAGTCCACAAATGTCAAAACAGATCTGACTTTGGCGGCTATTTGTAAAAATAAGAGCATCTTCCAATAAGGTGACTTCTTTTGGCCCACCTTGTATACTTTTACACAATTCTACAAAGTTTGGTCGAAATCGGATGACTATAGCAAATAGCTCCTATAGGAACGATCGGTCGAAAAACTAGTTCAAGTGAGGAAAACTTTTTGTTTTTAAAGAAATCGGCCTTTTTATTGGCATATTCTTTATTAATATACTTTAACACATTTCTACAAACTTTTATCAAAATCGGATGACCATAGCATATAGCTGCAGTATGAATGATCGGTCGAAAAAGAAGTTCTAGTGAGAAAAACTTTTTTGTTTTAAATAAGATCGTCTTCAAATTTCGCAATTCACAGTGTATTATGCTTTTTTCATAATTTCACGAAGTTTGATCGAAATCAGACATCTATATAGTAAAGATCCCTTAAAAAAGTAAGGTCCAAAAAGTAGTCTTAGTTAAAAAACTTTTTTGTTTTCAATGGAAGCTGCAAAAGTGTACAAAACTTCGGCCGAGCCGAAGTTAACTTTCCCCTAATTTTTTTAAATTGTGGTCGCGGGAGGGGACGTGGCAAAAATTGAAAATAAAATAGGGAAAAGTTAACTTCGGCTCGGTTGAAGTTTTCTATACCCATGCAGTTTGATTTTATACCCTTGCAGAGGGTATTTTAAAATTGTCTTGAAATCGGCAGCATACCATTTTAATTACCTTTTTTGTCTGATACATAAATTACACAAATCAATTGAAAAGACCCCCAGAAGTAGGCAATGTTTACTAAATCGTAACCTCTTGTATTTCTACACTAATTAACTCGATTAAGTCAAAGCCAATGAATGTTCACATAGCTGTAGCTTAAGTTATCGCCCTTCTCCAGCATATGCAAATTTCCTTTGTTCACATATTAACACCAAATCCAAGAACACAGCCTATACAACCCCTTTGCAAAAAAAAGTTGTGCCAACCCTTTTGTGTTGCTGGTACAAATTAAGAACATTATTGTTTCTCCCCTTGGCCATAATTTTAAAATCGAATTCCGAAAAGGGGTGCTTCTCTTGGCATAATTGTAAAGTGTGTAAACAATAATTTAATTTTGCATTAATGCAACAAATTGGTGGTTTCGCTTAAGACTTGGCAAGGGGCAGGCGTTGACAGTTTTCCTTCGACTTGATCGTAAATTACACTGTAGTGGCATTAATGTTTTTCAAACTTTTGCAATTAAACTGGAATTATGAATTTACTCTCACAATGATCACGTTCGATATTCGTTTACCACTTTTCGCACATATCGGAAAAACAGAAGATGATGCGATGACGATGTAAATCATGATTATCATTTTATTGCTGACACATGTTTTCATTAACATTGCCGCCCCCTTGTTTTTACTATTCGGTGGATTCGGCCAGGGGTAGGAGCAGGGGCAGGGGCCATCCACCAACAACTGTGCCATAGTTGACAAATGATGTCGTTTGCATTGTTCGGCCATTTTCATAATTCTGCAATTCTGCACACTTGCTGTCCGGCAAAAGGTCATTGGGATTTACATAATGGAATAATCGGGAGAGTTGACCAAGCTGACTGCACGGCATCAATCAAATAATAGTGCCAGGGCTTAGGGTGGGTAAATAAGTCTATCTTCCGACGTGAGCCATAAACTTTGGGTAAAATTTATATTCCTTTATCCAAAGTGTTTTGTTTGCACTTTTTAATTTACTGCAATTTTGCTGTCAAATCAAATGCCGATAAGAAACGCATAAAGCTTGAACTTCTGTTTCCCTGTGCTCCATGTGCTTAGCAACTGCAATAATTCAAAGGCCCCCTCCAGTCGCTTGGGTTCGCTTTTCCATTTCCATTTGGAGAAACGGATTTATTTTTTAAAATGCCGCAGGGATCGATTATTACCGTTCAAATTCGCATAAAACGTGCGAGTTGCCAAAAAAGAAAACGATTTTAAAATTCAAGTAAAAAGCCAAAGACGACATTCGCTGGGTGGGTGTGTTAAGGGTGTGCGCATATGTGTGTGCGGGAAGGGAGTGGGGGGCTAAGGCAATAATTTAAGGAATTTGAAGTCAATTCGAAGTCGCATTCAATTCTTTTGTACGACTTCGCGATATGAATCTCAATAAAAATGCATTTAAAATGTTGACAAAGGACTTCAGACTTCATTCCCGCAATTGCTTCAGTTTATAAAGAGAATGGAAAAAAGGTTTCCCGGCAATTGCTAGAACTTTTCCATATTGCACGCAATTTACTCGTAACTCAGTTACAGCTGAGTCCAAAGCCAGAAAATGGGTTGGGGAAAAGGCCTGCTCATAAATTTTAAAGAGAGTTTCTTTCTTTTGTGAAATTATTCAAACGGCTAATTTGCTAGGAATTTGTTTGCAAGCAATTTTTTTTTGTAACGTATGGAAATGACATCGAAGAGAAATGGAATACGGTCGGCTGTTCCTTTGAGAATAAGGCATGCATATTAAGATTTCGAAGATTTATACTGATTGATTACAAATTTCAAATTAAAATTTACAAGGGAAAGAAATAAAGAAATTTTAATTATACATTAGAATCTGATCAAATATCATTGGCGGTATAGAATGATTTCGCACGCTGCCTGCAAAAGCTGCTTTAAAAGCTGTTTAAAAGTAGGGAAATTGTCCCATCGAAGTCACAGAGTTGCCACCTAATGCATACCGTGTCACGCGATGGCTTATTGAGTAGGTATTTATTTCAGTAGCTCTAAACTTTACGTTTCAGTATTTTCATGCATTTTTCTAACTTGCCATAATATGCGGAAATTTCGCAGACTCTTTGCAAGTTAGTAAGTCCTTGCATTTATTTTGATCAGTTCTAAAATCTGTTTAATGTTTTGTGAACGATTTTGAGTTGTATGAAATTATTCTGATTCTCAAATACTATTCAAATTTTCGTTTTTTAGCGCGTTTAGCAAACAAATCCTGGAGAAGACCCAAGAGAGAAATATCGACACCCACCACCTTTTTGTTGACTACAAAGCCGCCTTTGACACGCCGATAAGGTCAAAGTTCTTTGAAGCCCTGTCTACCTTTGGTACTCCAGCAAAGTACGTTCGACTTTGCATGATGACGTTGAGAAGCACACAAAGCTCCGTCAAAATAGGTAAAGACCGCTCCGAGCCCTTCGATACCAAAAGAGGTTTTAGGCAGGGTGATACCTTATCGTGCGACTTCTTTAATCTGCTGATGGAGTACATACTGCGCCAGTGCCCAAATGCTAACAGAACGGACACCATCTTTACCAGAGATAATATATATGATATTGACATCATCGGCAAAAGCGAATCTGTGGTAAAAAAGGCGTTCTCAGAGATAGAGAAGCAGTCAAAACTTATGGGCTTAGCGGTAAATGAGGATAAGACGAAGTACCTACAATCAACAAGCAGTGAGTCTACGCTTCGACAATCTGTTGCAATGGGAGACTACAACTTCAAGGTTGTTAAGGAATTTGTCTACCTCTGAACGACAATAACCAGCGACAACAACACCAGTCTGGAAATCCGAAGAAGAATTACTCTTGCAAACCGATGTTATTACGGGCTCAATAAGTAATTCAAGAGCAGAGACCTCTCTCGGAAAACGAAAATTGCGCTATACAAGTCGCTTATCATCCCAGTCCTTCTTTACGGCGCAGAAGCATGGACAATGACAAAAGAGGATGAGGCGGCAATTGGCGTGTTCGAGAGAAAAGTTCTTCGGAGGACTTCTAAACGTTGGCGGCAAATTTCGCATCCGAATGAATCGCGAACTGTATGAGCTCAATGGGGACACTGGCCTAGTCAAGCGCATAAAACAACAGCGGTTGCGCTGGATAGGACATGTTACCCGTATGGATGATAACGCTCCAGCAAAGCGTGTGTACAATCGGCATGCGATAGAGTTGGGAGGCACTCCCCCGCCTGGTCGTCCAAAGCGGAGATGGCGTGACCAGGTGCAGGGAGACATTGCGAACCTGGGAGTGTCCTTCTGGTGGAATGTCGCTCAGGACAGAGGCGAGTGGCGGGCATTAGTGGCAGCGGCAGAGACCGTAAAACGGTTGTGATGACCAAAGAAGAAGAAGAAGATATTAGTCAACACACAGCAAGTACGTAATTCTGAAGTTATTGAGGGGTTTTTCTGGCATTGCACCTTGGTCCAGGCGCGTCCCGCCTTGGACAAAACCCCAGATTCATTTTTATACCATTGCAGAGGGTATTATAAAATTGTCCGGATGTTTGTAACGCATAGAAGGAAGCATCTCCGACCACATAAACTATATATATTCTTGATCAGCATGACGAGCTGAGTTGATTTGGACCTGCCCGTCCGTCTGTCCGTCTGTTTCTGTGCTATCTCCTCCGTCAGTTTTAAAGCTATCCTCACCAAACTTCGTATTTCTTAGTTAACTATGCTTTTCCATGATTCCACCAAATTTGGTCGAAATCGGACATCTATATAGTATTGCTGTCATAGAAAAGTATAGTCTGAAATGTTGTCTTAGTTAGAGAAACTTTTTGTTTTCCATAGAAATGTCCTTAAAATTGACAAGTATTTCTTTTATTTGCTCCCACACGATTCTACAAAGTTTGGTCAAAATCGGATGCCTATAGCATATAGCTGCCATAGGAACGATCAGTCGAAAAACTTGTTGTTGTGAGAAAAACTGTTTAGTTTTTAATGGAAACGTCCCTTACGTTGGCATATATTTATTTAATATATTTTTACACAATTCTACAAAGTTTTGTCAAAATCGGATGACTATAGGAAATAGGATCAGTATAATTGATCGGTCGAAAAAGAAGTTCTAGTGAGAAAAACTTTTTGGTTTTAACCGGGATCGCCTCCAAACTTCGCACAAGCCGAAGTTAACTTTCCCCTATTTTTTTTTTTTGTTTGTTTCTCTTTGTTTTTGCTTTCAGTTGACTTTTCACTGTTGAGCTATTCTTGTTATGCTTATTCAATAACAACTTATACATAGGATCCGACTAGCGCTCGCACATTAAGAGTCACCTGAACAAATAAATGACGGCTCGCCTCAAACGGTTTATTTTTTCTTTTGAGTTTCCAGAGATTTTCATAAACGAATTTTTAATTTAACTTGGAGGACTTTATATGTAAAGTGGCAAGAATAATGTCGGCTACTAGATTTTAGGGAAATACGCATCAAATCTGCTTTGCCTTGAGCAGTTGGTTTCAAATCTCTCAACTCTTGTCATCTAATTAATAGCTTAGCATTTTAAAGACACTTTACATATTAGAGGCAAGCAGTTTTTATTTCGAAATGAAACCGTTTATACACAAATCTCTAGAGATTTTGGGATTTTCTGCTTCATTTGTTTTTTGATTGTGTGTATTTGTTGCTTGTGAGAGTCACAAATGACTTTTATTTTCTTCGCTCGCGACCAAACGGTCAGCGAATGAGCAGAGAAAAAGTTTAACAAATCCATTGGTTGTTCGTTGAGCACAGACCTTTTTGTTCAAGAGCCGATGTGAACGGTTCATCTCTGACTCTTTGCTCAAAGGGTCCGTAAATAACAGTTATTTTTGGACAACGAAAAACTGTCAATTGGTTTTTGCGAGTTCTGTTATATAGAGAACGAAATTTCTGGATTAAAGAAGATGCAAATATTAATGGTGAAACACTCTAGTTGTTATAATGTCGTACTATCTCCATGTATTTTGGCACACATCTTCATTTCCCAATCACCGCCTTATAAGCCTATAGCATAACCACAAACTCCTTCAAACTTGAAATAGTTAAACAATTTTCTTTTATCATAAATATTTAATAGGTTGTAAGTTGCTTTTGGTAATAGTGAAATCAAAGAGTCAGTATTAGGCCTGGTTCAGGTGGGATTTGATTACATCTTTGTTCTCGAATCATCGCTTCTTATGATTGAACTCTAATAAACCAACTGTCCAGCATTTCCCTTTGGCTTAACCAATTTCCCTGCTGGTCAGGATAATTCCAACCAATTCATGGCACAAACATACACACACCGTGACATGTGAATGAGACTCATTTAATGACACACACACACACGCGCAGATAATCACTGCAAACCCCCCAACCACGCCCCTTCATCATTTAAAAGGCTTTTGTTGTGAAGACAATTTCATGCATTATTCATTGCACGGCCTCACGCATTTTTCCTCATTTTGTATGGTTTTCCCGAAACATTTTTCTCGTCAGCAAGTAAAAATTTAATAAAGAAACATTTGTGTATTTGTCTGTTCCTGTTGTAGTTGTTAAGCCAAGACTAACGAGCTTCCTGCTTTTGGCATTAGTTTCTGGGTGTGAAAGAGATAAAAGGAGGCTTAAGTGTAACTCTTGCTTCTAAGGCAATTAAAATGTATTGTTGCCAGGTCAAAATGAAGTTGGCTAATTATTAGCTTGGGCTTTCATTAGTTTCATTATTGAGCACTTAAGATCATTGCAAAGGCTTCTGATTACATCTGTCATTTCGGAATTGTGTAAATTACACTTTGCCATTCCAATAGGATTTTCTTTATTGCACTTTTGCCACCAGCCAAATTTCTACTTATCTGCACTTTTCTACCATTTCGATGACTCTCTTATTGGCACTTTGGCAACAATCTCTGCATTTTGATGTGCATTTTTCCACCTTGGTCCTTTAGACATTGTCTCTGTGTGAGTGTGTCTGTGCGATTTCTATCACACATATCGCCGTTGACAGTTTTTCTTCTTAAGCAAAGCAAAGGAAAAACAATTTCCAAGCTAATGCCAGGCAACAAAAGGAACGAGAGTAAAGTCGAAAATGGAAACACGTGCAGGACATACAATTTCCTCTCCCCTAAACAGCCGAGAGGGGTGCGAAAAATTTGTTGGGTGCCAACATTAATTTTATGTTTGTTAATTTCTTTCTATGTATTTTTTTTCCAACATTTTTCTACCAATTTCTCCACAATTTCATGGACATTTGCATATTTTTACAAATTCCAAGGCGTTCCAAAAAAAAGAGGAAAAAAGCGAAGGAAATTAAGGGGCCAAAATGGCATAAAATTTATCGTCTGTAAAGGCAGCGAAAAAAAAAACCGAAATTAGTTCAACTAAAGGTTATATTAAAAAACCAACCCAACCCTAAACTCTAAGCAACCCTTTCTCTACCCACCATAGCACATATGTTCCACTTGAGTTTGGGTAAGGGTTACCCAACACTTGTTGTGGCTGCAAAATAAATCTTCCATTTCGATTTAAAAATGTAACACACAAGATTTATGACCACATTGTCGATCTGTTCGATTACAAGCCCATATAATCGAATGCTTCACCCTCTCTGCCCACTGTCTTGCCAAAAAAAAAAAGGAACAACGAATCCGCCACATGATGTGGGCCATAAATCTTGGTCTATGCCCGCCGTTCAATATTATGACTTGTCAAATTATGTTGTACTTTTGTCTCATCTTTAAGGCTGTTTTGTGTTGTTATTTAACTCTTGAAGAGCTCCCCGGGGCGCAGTTTTTTGTTGCGATTCCGCCACTTGGCTTTGAGAATGACCAATTAATGTTAATTTTTGGAAGGGTTGAAACGCCTTTTTCTTTCGGTTGCAAACCATTTAACATTTGATTTTAGCTTCAGTTTCGCCTGCTGTTTAATTAGCGAATCGCATGGCCTTTTTATGGTCATCTTAAGGTGGCAGATGCTGGTAAGACATTTTGCATTCAAATGATGTTTCCCGGCAGTATTTGTATTTTGTTGCTTAAAATGGGGAAAAGTGTTGGCAACACACTGTGAAACGCTGTTTGACCAAAGACCTAGAACAACAAGATGAGTAACGGCCATACCATTGAATTGTTAATGGAAATTTCAATGTGGACCTTCGATTTCACAAGAGCGTGCTATGTGCCGAACTAGCTTTGCATACAGACAACGCACTTATGTAAAATCAAGGGTTTAAATTTACTAACATTCACTTGTATAGCCGTTACTCATCTTGCTGTTCTAGGTCTTTGGTTTGATCTCTGGGGGTAAATAGACATTTCTGTTCGTACCAAAATGTCCAGAACTTTTTCATTAGTAAAATCAGAAGTCGTCATGTTGTCAAAATAGGATAAATGAAGTTCCAGATTTATACTTTTATTCTGGCGTCATCTTCACAGCTCAAAAGCTTCTCAAGCCATAAACTGTAACATAAACTGTCTTGTGCTGGATAATTGGGCTTCAAAGCCAAAAATGAATTGGTAGTTGGATCTTTTTGACTAAAGTTTTTCGAAACTTTTTGAGAACTACCGCAAAAGATTTTGAAAGACTTCCTCAGACAATGGCGTACGCAGGATATTTTCAAGGGGTGCTTTTCAAAATTTTTCTTTTGTCTCTTCTTTCTTAAGGCCCAGACGGACTGGCGACGTAACGAAAAGTACACTTTTCCCAGCGATGTTCAATAGCTTCGATACCTTTTTTATAATAAGAACTGTGAAGCTCTTCAAAATAGGCATTAACCTCGAACTCCACCTCTTCATTTTTGCCAAATCTTTTTCCTCCGAGCCATTTTTTCAAGTTTGGAAATAAGAAATAATCAGAAGGAGCTAAGTCTGGCGAATAAGGGGCGTGAGGTAGCAATTCAAATTTTAATTCATTCATTTTAGCCATTGCAACGGCAGAGGTGTGAACCGACGTTTTTGTTCTGAAGTCAGCAAACGCGGCACCCATCTTGCGAATAACTTTTTCATGTCCAATTTTTCGGTCAATATGCGATGTACAGCACTTTTTGAAATTCATACACATTCAGCTAACTCACGAACTTTCAATCGCCGGTCACTCAATACAAATTTTTTAATTTTGGCCACCATTTCTGAAGTGGTCACCTATGTTCATCTTCGCAGCTCAAACGACCTCGCTTAAACTCAGCCACCCAATATTTTATTGTCGTAAACGAGGGAGCAGAATTACGTAAGGTAGAATCCAGCTCCTTTTTAATATTGGTTGGACTAAGACCTTTTATATGAAAGAATTGTATCACATAACGATGACCAATTTTGTCCATGTTTGCAAATCAATAACAATCGTTCTCTATTAAAATCGACAAAAAAAAAACTGTGCAAGGTAAGGGCACCAAACTTCAAACTTAAGCTTTTTATAGTCGGTACTTCCCCTTTTTAATATTTTTTGTGAATATTTTCCAACGGCCCTCGTACGCGCTGTTACTTTACATGTATGCCATCGATCAGCTGGACTTAAATAAAATACAACAACGGCAGAAAAATCAAAGCGAAAAAGCCGATTGGAAATGTTTTTGCATGAAGACAAGGTTGCGCTGATTTTGGCGGTGAGACCGGGATGCCACTTGGGATTTATCCCACCCCAAACGGAGAGTGGCCAAGCTCGTTCAAAAAGAAGATCTGTAACACTTTGGATAAATTGATTCAAATTTCTACCAATTGCTGATTGCCGAACCGGTTTAAAGGCTTTGTGGGAGAGCTATTGCTATCATGTCAGAAGGATAGGCTTAAATCAATTGTCATCAAAACACACCTGATTGAGCAGTGTGACCCTCCACCAGCTAATTGAAAAATGCCATGAACCTGGACAACGCGATGCAGCGGCGTCATTTTTTTGTTAGCTCTGGTCACACTAGGCATGCGTTCCATGTTGAGGCAATATGTGGTGGCGTATTCTGAATTACTTACGTCGTCAGTCCGTCGGGGCCTTTAGTCTAGTATTTAGCATGTTAAGTGGCGTACGCCACCGTCCTCAGATGTGGAAAGCGTCTCGCAATCTATTTTCAAGTGTGGAAACAGAAAGTGAATGATTTGAGCTCTTTTTTTGTTGTGTGAGTTAACTTGAGAGAGCTTGCATTAATACGGTGAAAGATGATCCAAATTAATTTTCTGACATTCAAATGGGTGAGTGCTTTTTAAAATAGACTGCCCCATAAGAACGACTTCAAGCCAATCACTTGAAACAGGGGTCGCCAAAATCGCTCAACACTTTGAATTTTTGTGCAAAAAAGCAGTTTTAGAGCGACACATTGAACAAAAGGCAAAAACACATTTTTAGTTGCCCTGTCTTCGTCCAAAGAAGAGTCTAGCAGTTCTCATGCGCCCTATCTTTATCTCGCACATTGACTCTCTCCGCTCAAGCTACACGTTATTTGGCCCGATATTCCAATCACAACCGCTTGACGGTTTCGAACGCTGCAATTAATGCCCGCCACTCGCCTCTGTATTGTGCGAGCTGGCACCAGTTGCATATCTTATAGCACCTGATCATTCCATCTCAGTTTCGGTCGTCCCTTCATGGCTGTTTTCCCAAGTTTATTGTTGGAACTTTTTTATCCATACGAGTAACATGTCCAATCCAGCGCAGCCACTGTTGTTTTAAACGCTTGACTACACTTGGGAAAAAATACCGAAAATTTTTTACTTTTACTAATTAAGTACAAACGATGTCGATAATACGGTAAGTACAAAAATAATTGATCCAAGTACAAAATTCTTGCACCAAGTATGAATTTTTCAATACCGAAATAGTTGGTTGAATTCTATTTTGGGATATAAAGGGTGATTTTTTAAGAGCTATAGGAAAGTTTTTCAAAAAAACACATAAAATTCAGAAAAATGCATGAAATCTTTATTTGAATCAATAGTAAGGTCCATATAATTTAATGTTTGAAGATTATTTCATGCAAATGTTGACCGTGACTGCGCCCCAAATGGTCCATACGCTTAGTCCAATTTTTGCATACTCTTTCCAACATTTCGGCCGGTATCTCACGAATAAATGCTTCAATTGAAGCGGGCTTGTCTGTATAGACATGTATAGACAACATAGCCCCACAAAAAATAGTCTAAAGAAGTTCAATCGTACGATCTAGGCGGCCAATTGACCGGTCCCGAACGTGAAATAGAATGTTCACCGAACTCGCCTCTCAATAAGTCCATTTTTGCGCGTGCTGTGTGGCATGTGGCACAGTCTTGTTGAAACCACATGGGTTCTTTCTAAGGATTCCAATGACAGTTCGTCTGTCTAATCCGTTTAAGTAACAAAATATAGTTTTCACAAAAAATTTTAAGGAAGCCATGGCATTTACATCATATTTCTTTAGTATTGTTTTTACTTTTGACTCAACTCAATTCACAATTATTACTGGAAGCTGTAACATCAAAACGTATACCAAATTTTTATTTTCTACTATTTGAAAATAACTTTTAGTTACTTACAGAAATGGCGATTTTTAAACTTCTTGGCAAGTTCATCTATACCACCGGATTACTAGCCGTTATCAGGGCCGCACCGAAGGTAACCATGATTATGCAATTTGATGAGACGATCAAGACTCGATTTGTTTGGGGATATCCGTACATGTTCGAAAATCTTTGCATATCGGCATTCTTCACCATATTGGCACTGTTGTCCTCCATTCGATTTATGCCCTTCTATCCCAGGCGAATGAATAAGCTGTCTATGAACAAGTATTACCTCATTTTAATGATGCCCTGGATTTTTACGTGCTGCAAGAGATTTTTGAAGCATTTTATGATCCAATTTGTAATTATTCTAAAGACCAAGAACGACAAAAGCTCGCAGGCTATTGTCTTACTAGCCTTACTGATTTATTGCGTGATATTTGGTTTTGCCATTGAATTGATGATGCACTGGATGGTTCTCTATAAACTCCGAGCTAACGGTGATCGGATTATAATAGTTTTAACTGATGAAGATTATAATAGAATTATAAGGCGATACGAGCGTAATTATAATAATTAAAAAAAAAAAAAATAATCTAATTTTCGACATTTGTGGCAGAAGTTTTGTTCCTACATAGTTGTGGTATTTCATTACGATTTATTTAATGCTTTTTCGAGGGTAAGCAACGGTGTAGTAGTAACATTGGTTTGCAAGAGTAATTCTTCTTCGGATTGTTTAAAACGTTTGCGTGGGTCGTCGTCAGTGCCGTATCCGCGGCATTGTTTTTGCCGCTCACGTTAGCCAACAGCATTGCGGGTGCATTGCCCTGTTACCGGGGGTTACCAACGGGGAGGTGTGAGTCGACTTGAGATGCAGTAAGCCAAGAACCACATTAGACTTCCTGCCTTCCAACGAAGCTCACGCCACACTGTTTTTTCAGACAGTGTCATTATCTTCCTCTTCTAGTTCCAATCCCAAGTGGGGAAATAGGACATCAGTGACATAAGTAGATCGATAAAACTTTGTTAAAGATTTCTATACGCTATTTTGAGACGCAAAAACATATTTATTAAAAAGTAATTCGAAAAAAATTGTTTGCAAAATTACAGCTCACACCACGAGTTGATGGTACAATTTCCAGTTCACTCCCTCTATGTCTTTTCTACTCCATCCATCTTTAATTTGCCTCAATTAGCCACAGAGCAGGTTTCCGCTCATCAACTAAGCTTGTTCTGTTTGCACAAATTGATTGACACTGATGTTGCCCCACCTCCACTCCCCCGCCACAGACACACACACACACACAGTCACTGACAGCAAACTGACACCAGTCGAACTTTACGCAACATATAGCTCCCCATCCACATCCTACAACTACTACTTCTACTACTACTCCAACGCAGTCACCCATATGTGACTTACACAATGTTGGTGTAACATCAGGAGGGGAGAGTGTACGAGCCTTCCTTCTTATGCTTTATTAGTTTATACGCCTTGGGGGTTGGACCCAGCAGCACACGCTAATATTAATTTATTGTCACTCCCCCCTTCTCATCTCCTGCTCTTCTGATATGCATCAAAATGAAAAAGGACAATTTAATTTCATTTGCCAGGGAGTCAAAGAACAAGCATCAGGATGCCATTATTAACACTTGTGACCACACAAATTCGGTCAACAACAAATTCCCCAACTTCTGTGTCGCTGCATATGTGGAGCCACCCTCCCCCCTTCAAAAAAAAACAGATTGGACTCTAATTATGAAATGATGAATCTGCCTTGTTGGCCTTCCTCCCCGGCGGCCAACGGGCCACGATTCCACTTTAATATTTCATTTTGAATATTTTTGCGCTTATCGCTGAGGGAAAGATTTATGTCCAAACCACGTAACTCGATACCTGGCCTGAGTTCGGGTCTCCAGGCTCAACTCCTTATCCGTTTTTTGTGTAAAATGATTTAATGCTCACTTACAGAGTCGAGGCGTTGGCTCCTGGGCCAGGAGTAGTAGCTCCCAGTGGCGCCATTAAATCTCATTAAAAAGTTGACTCCTCTTTGGAGTTTTGGGAAATTTTTGGGGGGGCAGGGACAAGATGCAAATTACAAATGTGGCAACATTTTTCCAAGTCCACGAGCCCCGAAGTGCAACAAAGAAATACGAAACTGATGAAAAGTTTGAAAAATGTTTATGCTTACAATACAAGTTAAAGGGATGTGTGAGTTGAGGGCTTCATTAGCTATGCATGGAAGGGAAATGATGCGAAACGAGCAACATCAGCCAAAGCGATAAACATCATTGATTTTCAAGTGACAAATGTTAAGTTCTAAATTCAGTTTTAAAATGACAGAAATTGAAATACAGGAAGGTCTAAATAAAGAAAATTTGTCAACATTTTTAAAAAATTGTTATTTTAGGATAGCAGGAATCATTCCAGATGAAGCCCCAACAGAAGTTCGGGACTTGTTTTATATTTGTCTGTGTTTAAGTCTTGTAAATAGGCTATTTACACTAGGAGTGCGTTATGCGTTAATAGCTAAAAAGTAGCATTTTTTCATACAAAAATAGCTGTTTGTTGGCTATTAACGCATAACGCAGTCCTAGTGTAAGCACACGAAAGTCGACATCATAACGCAGACCTCACGCGTAACAGGGCGACAAATAAGTCTTGTGCTTGGAAGAGCGTGGCGCTTTATTTTTCAAAGTTCGAGATCCTGAAGCAAGGCTTTATTAAACAATTGATTTCTGTAGCTCTGGTCAGATCTCGCTTAAATCTAGCTTAAAATTAATTTATTGTACACTCAGAGAAAAATTAGAGAATTAGAGTCAGAAGTTCGGTAGGAATGAAAATTCTTGATCCAAGAGCGAAATTCTTGATCCAAGTATGAATTTTTGACCCTGTTTTTCTTGATCCAAGAGTCTTAATACTTGAACCAAGTTCGAAACTTTCACAAGAGCAGTAGAATTATTCTTGAATCAAGTGCTAATCGTAGTCAAATCCAATATTTGAAAAGAATGTCAACAACAAGAATGCCCGTTCTTCAATCAAAACCTCATCAGGTCTAGGAGTAAGACCTTTTACGCTTAAATTAAGTTTAAATTTATTTCATAGAAAACTAATAGTCAAACTATGTCGCATTTTTTTGACGGCTCGAGTATTACACAAGACCACAGAGCAGTAGCAGTCTTTGCCTGTGGACTGTCAGTCCAACAGCCTTCTCTCCATGTCAGCAATGCCATAACTGCTTGAGAAGTCCAAAGCAACTTGAGTGCAAAAATCGATGGCACTCTTTATTTGGTTATATCTCCACACAGCCCTCTCCCATAAAAAACAAAATCTGTGAGAGCGGACTCTACGCCAGGGTTCCCCAAGAAGAGAGGCTCTCTGCCTCTCTCTGTCTCTCTCTAACACACTTTGAGGCTTTGCTTCGGCACGCATTCGGCTTGAATCGTCGAAGTGAGTTCACCCCCGCTGGCCTCCACCATTCCATAAATTTTTTCCTCCCCCCCCCCCCCCCCCCCCCCCCCCTTCTTTACCTCACTCCATTCGCCTAAAAACAATAATCTGTGAACGAATTAAGCTCGATTTCAAATGCGAAGTTCTACAAATTTTATTAACGAATTGATTTTTATCAATGTCTTTAAAAGAAAACTTCTTAACTACTGAACCAATTGAACTAAAGTGTTTAATTAGGAATACCCAACTCCATATATAGTTCCGTTAACTTTTACAATAATGCTTTCAAGTCGTCAAAATGAATGCAAAAATGCTTAGAAACCTCAAGTGTGTCTAAAAAACGGATGACCGCAGAAAGCTTTCTGTTCTTTACTTAAATAATATTTAATAATGGTTGTCAATGCTCAAAATCAATATTTTCTAAGAATGGTTCCCAGCACCGAAACCAGAAGAGTAGGCTATCTGTTTTTGATCCTCTCATTAGCAGACTTCGCTTTATACATAGTAGTAGTAGTGAAAGAAAAGTCGAATCTTAAAATGTGGTTGCGAATTTCAAATACAGAAAAGGCAGCGACGAAAGAAGAATGAAATCCCTAATTGTTTGTTCACAGACAATTTATATAGTGTGTGGACCAGTGGCATCGCAGAATCTTTTCAAGGACGGGGGCGGGGCTTACATATTTCTTTAGTCCCTTCTTCCTTAGTCTAATATTTAGCATGTAAATGTATATTCAACGGTAAGAGCAACAGGGCTGAAATTTGTACAGAAGTTTCCTTAGGTGGTGAAAGTGCGTACTAAGACGGGGTTTTGGAAAACTCCACCCGGAAAAGCGTCACAAAAGTTTGTATGGTGAGAATTTTATTTTTCGTCCGATTGACTTAAAGCTAAGCAAAGTATGATAAATAATTGGACACGTATTTTCCTGATTTCGGGAAATCTGCGCGCAAGGAAAATTCCCGGGAAATTCGATATGCAAAAAATCTATTTCTCATCCGATTGACTTGAAATTCGGTTTGTAAGGATAGTTAGTGAAATAATTTGTAATGTAATTTTCAGAGGTTGGAAAATTTGACCTTAGGGTCGGAAAACTCATGGAAAACTCCATGATTTGTAAGTATATTATAAGAAATAACGATAACAGTAACTTGGGCTGCCGTTTTTCATTGTACTGCTTGGGTGCGGGACCTGGACCTCGACCTGGATTTGGAACTGGACCTGGACGTGGAGGTGGACGTGGACTTGGAGGTGGCCATTGAGGTTGCCATTGAGGTGGCCATGGAGGTGGCCATTGAGGTGGCCATGAAGGTGTCCATGAAGGTGTCCATGGAGGTGGCCATGGAGGTGGCCATGGACGTGGCAATGGAGGTGAACCTGTAGGTGGACATGGAGGTGGAAAATGGTCCAAAAACTGCAATATTAGCAAAATTCTTAATCTCGGTGAAACTTTGGTGACTGGCTAGACGCTTGCCCAGGAAGGTTTCTAAGTTGAAGAAATGGGCGAAAAATGGTGCACAAGCCGCGAAATTTGAAAAATTATAGCGTTCATCCGAATGCAATGCAACTTTGAGGAATGGTTGGAGAATTGGTGGAAAATATGTGTTTAAGGCCAATCTTTATTTGTGGGCCGATCTTTATCAAATTGGGCTTGTAAGCTTTAAATTTTAAAAGTCCACCACCAAGATTGAAAATGTCAGGAGAGACTTTATTTTTAACCGCGGGTGGGGCATGTATGTAAGATACGGTCAAATATTTTCCAATTTGTGAAATCCACCCCCAAGTCGCTTTAAATTATAATATTCAAGTCCTGGGATCAATCCACAACCTAAGGATACCGATAAACGTGATAAGTTATCCATACGTCCGACATCGGCAATTGAATTTAAGGCAACAATTGACTTATGCATATATCGTGAATCACAATGTCCAAAAACTTCCACAGGTATTAGGTAAGCTTTTGCAGGTAAATATATTTGTATAGCTGAGAGCTGCAGCAGCAGTGAATGACTCTCGAAATATGACTAGACCATGACAAAATGTCATTAAATGTTAATCCAAAACCAAAAATGATTAAAATGTGTCACACCAATAAACTGACTCATATCGTTGATTGTCTGCTTTATCGATGATTAATAAATTTATTTGTCATGTTAATTATTAAAAGCGACAACAAATAAAATCGATTTAATAAAACCACACATGATTTCACTGCATCTCCCCTTACTTACCCTACACCATCTTCCTGTTTAAAGCACATAATGCAAAACTAAACATGGCTTGTGCAGCAGAGAGAGAGAGTTAAGGGGGACAAAGAAAAGTCAAAGCCTAAAATCCTACATAGAGGCAGCAAACATTTTTGGCATTAAAATTTCAGTCACATTTCACACCGAGAAAGAAAAAACGCAGAACAACACAGAAGAGACAGACCCACAAAGTAAATAAGTAAACAAGGAGCAGATAGCTAAAGGGAGATAGAAAAAGTGAAAAAAGTTGGAGGAGTTGGAGTTGGGGTTTACATAAGCAAATAGAATACAAAAGTTTAGGTACAAGAAAAGGACAGAGCACTCTTTCTCTCTACACAAACAAACACACAGAGTATATACTTGGGATCCTATATATATATATATAAAGCTCAGTCACGTCCCGCCCATTCACTTGGAAAGTCGATGGTCGATGTGACTGATTACTGCGTCGGTAGCTGGAATTGTTGTTGCCGGGGGCTGTTAATGACAAACAACGTCTGCCATTTTGCCCAAAAGAGTTCGAACATTTGGTATTTTCATTTTTCAGCAAGCACGGCGATACGTACGTACACGTATGCACGTATGTAGGAATTGTAAGAGAGGTCAGTTGTCAGAGGCTTATGGTTTAAAGAGATGGGAATGGTTTAAGCTGGAGGAAATTGATAGCCGGAAATTAGTTGCGTGATACGGGGGCAGTTTGTAAAGTCAGTGGCTTTTTAAATAAAGGATCTCTTTTTAAAGAATTTTGTTTTCCAAAAAAGTTTTCCTAATATTTCTTGCACCCCGCTATTTTTGAAGAATACATCAAAACTAAAAAAGTCCTCAAAGGACTTGGCCCCATCATATTGTAAGAGTACTTTTTGATACCCAAAAGGACAATTTTTATGATATCCACGTATCATAAACCGTTTGGAACATGGTTTTTATGTCGTTGGCAAAATTTTATATATAACTAAAGTAATATAGACCCCCCAAAATAAACAAACATTGAAACAAAAAAAAAAAATATAGAATTATCAAGAATTTTCAATCTCAATAGTTCGATAAGAGTGAAAATTCTCAATAGTTCGATGAGAGTGAAAATTCTTGATCACAGAACGAAATTCTTGATCCAAGTATGAATTTTTGATCCGGCTTTTCTTTTTTGAACATTTTTGCCTTTGCGGTCTGCTCAATAACAAACCCAAAAAAACCATGCCCGCTTGCTCTCGCTCTGAGCAGAACACTTCGTTTCTCCCTATTTTTGTTTCAATTGACTGTTCTCAGTTGAGCTTTTCTTGTTTTGCTCATTCAATAACAATTTATAGACAGCGATCCGACTGAGCGCTCGCACATTAAGAGTCAGGAGATGAGCAAAAAGCCGAACGACTTACCTCAAAGAGTGTTTTGAGTGTGTGTGTGGCGTGTGTGAGTCGCAAGCCCAAACAGACACGTCACTCACACATTCATACACACACACAAACGCAAAAGACTGTTATCTTCCTCGCTCGCGGCGATTCGCTCAGTGAATGAGCAGAGCAAAATGGAAACAATTCCATTGGCTGTTCACTGAGTGATTCGTTCATGAGCCGATGAGAACGGTTCATCTCTGACTTTTTGTTCTCTGACTTTTTCTTCTTGGACAACGAAAAACGGTCAATTGTTAATTGCTAGTTCTGGTTTCTATGCAATTTCCTCCATCAGTTTGAAAGCTATCTTCACGGAACTTTCCGCGAAGTCTTGTAGTACAAATACGCTGCACAAGTATAAAAACCGACCGGATTGGACGACTATAGCATATAGCTGCCATAGAAACGATCGGTCGAACAACTAGTTTTAGTGAGAAAATCTTTAATGTTTTGAAAGGAATCGTATCTATACGTTTTCTATGCTTTTTCATGATTTTACTAAGTTTGGTCAAAACCGGAAGACTGTGTAGTACAGTTGCCATATAGAAGTTAGGTTTGAAAAACAGTCTTAGAAGGAGTTCTGAAAATTTACATGAGCTTCAAGGGTATATAAAATTCGGCCGAGCCGAAGTTAGCTTCCCTCCATTACCTTTACTGCGACTCGAACTCGGAACCTCGAAAGACTCCACTCACTGACACCGCGGAACTGACGGGGAGCGCTCTTCGCTCAATAGATTCCCCACACATCCCTCTCCCAAAAAAATCAATCTGTGAGAGCGGGCTTAACGCTGGTTTTATAGCAGAAGTATACCAGACTCTAAAAACTCGCAACTGGTTGCACTTCGTATCCAAATCAATGCATTGAAGTCGTCCATTTTACACAGGCATGTCATAGGAAAAGGTCAATTGTCCCTGAAAGCAGCTATTTGCAACCAGTTATATACCAGATGGCCTGTCTGCAGCTTTTGCCTGGGCCCAATATGAGACCTATACTGCAAGTACTATACTTTACAGTTGTTATTCATGATTTATTTGACAAATCCTTACACAAGCACGATTCACATATTAATAGCCGCATGACAAAAACTTTGACGTAATCATTGTTTTTCTATAAGGATTTTTTGTTTTAATTTTCACTTTTACTTCTGAGACTGCAGCTGCACAGGTCGATGATAAATTTGACAATAAACACCAAAAGCTTTGCCATCTGCT
>JAEIFV010001402.1:0-54516 GCA_018904265.1 Lordiphosa collinella
TCCACGGCGACTGCCGGAAGATTCAAACTTCTAGCAATCTCCACGACGACTCCCAGAAGACTCTTTTCAGCGATTGGCGACTGAACAATCGCCCGAATGTTTACAGGGTACGTAATGCAATTGTTTTCAAAAAATAGTCAAAAAACCATTTTAGCAACTTTTTTTTCGGTTAACCAAATTGATTTCTTTTTTCCTTAGTTTGTACACTTTGTAATATATTATATTTTTTTTTGCACAATTTACACCTTCTTCATACATACAACACACACACACACACACACTTTTCTTTTCTTTTGACCTACAACTAGTAAAAATTGGGCGTGATTCGGCCCAAGGGGGCGTAAGGAGGAGCAGCAGCAGCAGCACCCGGCAGACTTTGCTAATTGATTATGCCAAGGACAAGGGCAAACGAGGCAAGTCAGTCAGACAGTCTTCAGTCTAAGCACAAGCCATAAATCTTCAAGCCAAAAAAGAGCAGAGCAGGGCAGACGTCGTGTGCTCCAATTTAATTGTATCTTCCGTTTCATTACATGTTTCCCTGTGCTCGGGCAGTCATCATTATCCGCACAGCAGCAGCAGCAGCAGCAGCTAAGTCGTAAAAATTTGTGTCGGCAGTTTCACGTTGCGTATGCGTAATAAAAAAGACGCCGCATCATAAAAAAAGGGAGCCCGCTTACTCACACACAAACACACAGATAGAGAGAGCGAGAGAGCGCAAGTGAGAGCAAGCGAGCGAGCAGGCAACTTGGGCTGCGTCTCTTTTGTGGTGGTGTTTGGTTAACGCCCCTTTAAATACAGTTATTTCATTGGGCCGCGACCACAAATTTATTAGTTTTTATTGTTATTGTATTGATATTTGAATTATGCGTGGCCCGCTTTTTGCTGTTGTTGTTATATTTTAACAAAGCATTTGTTTTTCTGATGTTAATGAAGGGGCAAGCGATGAAATGGTTGCAATTTTATGATTAAGAAAATTAAAAGAATTATGCAAATTTTCTTTATATGAGTGGCAATTGAAATACAACTGAAGTTGAGGGAAATAGTTCAAGGTATAGCAACAGGATTTCACTGAGTCAGCTTAGAAACATTTATAACATCTTGTATCAAACTTGTTGAGAGCTTAAAAATGTACTGAAGAATGCCAAAAATATAGGGAAACCTATTAAAGTTCAAAAAAAAGTGCTTGAGTAATAAGTATTTGAGGTACTTTAAGCATAAGTTAATAAATAATAACAAAAAACTTCAAAAACTACCACCAAAAATAAACCAAATATGGCAAAAAATAGTTCATAAACTCAAAAAAAAAAATTGAAAAAAACTTTACAGTTTCTTTGCATACAAAAAACTATACTTTTTCAAAAATTCATAAGAAACTCCACAATATTTAAAAAGTTCAAGATAAAAACATGTAAAAAACTATTCATACCAATTTGACCCATTCGATTAGGGTTGTTTTTGGCACATGATTAATTCTAACAATTTCCAAAATGAAAGCACTTCTTAAACTTTTGAAATTTTTCCCAAAATTTTACAAATCCATGATAAAAGTAAGCAAAAAGTATTAATAAATTCTTTAAAATTCCGAATAATTTATAAATTTTAGTCAAAGTGACTGTTAGCTGTCCCAAGGTAAAGTATTGATTATAATTCAATAATCAACAGAAATCAACAAAGATTTTTGTACATATGGGTGCATTTGTATACTCAGAAAGACTGTTTCGGCGGCCTCCCGGCAACATCTTATCAAACTTCAAACGCTGACACCAACAAGCCGTAGCAAATACCTATCGACTTAAGCTAAGAGGCGAATTAAGGCTTGAGAATTGTAGGAATACAAGATCCCATTAATTCTATTTTTAGTTCTGATCATAAACATTTATATATTTCATTAGGGACAAAAAAAAAAAATTAAATAAAAGCCACAAATTTTTTTAAATGTTTCAGAAAGTATCAATAAGAAAAGAAAATTTTGAGAATATACAAAATAATGAATAACTTACATTGGGCGTATTCAGCAGATAAATCCGATTTACGATTTCCAATTTATGATTGCCGATTTTACCTGCTGAATACAGAACATGATTGCTGAGATGGAATCATATAAAATGTATGATTGGTGAGACCGTTTACCGATTTCACGGCCAACTGTTAACCCCAAAACTAAAAATAAACTGATTGCTCCCAAAAATTGTGCATAAAATGAGTTGTGGATATATGAATTTATTTGGGACGGTCTTTTGTGAGGATGAATTTAATATGGGTATAATTGCTGATCTGGTCAAAGCGCAACCCATTGGTAGCCGCTATTGGGGCAATCAAAAAATCAAAAGGAATCGCATTCGCTCTAAATCATTCTACGAGGACACAGTTCCCAGGTACAGAATGGACCAATTCAAGGCGCATTTTAGGATGCCACGCACATGATAATAGAATTCTGTTAACTTTGCGTTTTCCAGGAACTTCTTGGTGTAACAGCAAATTCGACATTCCAACAAGTTTAGGCCACCAAATATTTTACAACATAACAGGGACTCTATCGAGGCTAATGCCTACTTATGTGAATTGGCCAAATGACTCCCAGCAAGCTTTTGCTGCACAAATATCTAAACAAAAATCGCGTAGAATCCCAGGAGCGATTGGGGCAATTGATGGGTGCCATATATCTATTAAGAAACCTGAAGGAAACACCGCAGATAACAACAACAACAGAAAGGAAGGTCAATCGGTTATTCTTCAAGGCGCATATTCCGAAAGTTCTGCCTGTTGTCCTTATATAATCCCAAGAGGAGCCTTAAAGCGCTAGGACTCCACTTGATATCCTCGGCTAAAAGAATAATTCATTGATTAAAAACCCACTAAACTTTTAATTAATAATGCTTATCTACTCTCAACGCGTGCATCCATTTTCAAATGTCAAATGTATGTAATACTAAATCCTAAATTTTTTATGGTGTGAATGTATTTTTGACTAAATATACTAAGGTCAGAAAATAACCTAAACTTAGCAATCATTGTCATTCAGCAGAGAATTCTAAGCAATCGCAAATCGGATTTATCTGCTGAATACGCCCATTGTATATCAGAGCTGCTCCCACTGTCACTTTCGCAAAGCATGGCTATCGGCCCTGTTCCAAATTCCGCTTCGGTTTTCGTGTAAGCTTTGGCTTTTCTAATTTAAAATTTACAAATTTTTATGAGGGCGACAAGCATATCTACGGTTACTACATTAAGTTTGAGAAAAGACGGAATTGATCAAGCAGTTAAAACCGATTGCTCAAAGCCAAGTGGATTCAATTAGTCAAAAAGAGATGACCTGATCTAGTAACCACAGACATTCCCCTTACTTTTCATTTAAAATTGGGAACTTTTAACGCTTAAGGCTGATTTCCAGAACGCCCGAAAATAAACTTTTATGTCGACCTTCACATGAATAGAAACACTTTTGAGCTACTTTGATATGTGAATGCTTATGAAAAGCAGTCTTCTTTGAATGAAGCTATGTGCCAATATAAATTTTTATGTCATCTGGAATTAAGCATTTGCAAATTGACTGATATCGTGTTCGTTGCTTTTATATCAGTTATTAGCTTAACCCCGACCGCACTTTCCAGTTTGATAACTTTTGAAAAAATTCAAATTGAACCAATAATTTAAAAGTACAACTATTTTGGGAATACTGAAGCATTTCTTGAAATTTTTGGTTTTCTCCTATTCATTTTTAGTTGCTTAAAGTGTAAATTATGATGACCGACCACAGGAAAGGTCAAACAAAATCCATAAAATTTAATTTAATTGACCATTGGAGGGAGAGGGAAACAAGTTTGTTAAACAATTACTTAGCTATTCGTGAGTTTGTGGTGACAATTCCTTAAAGCAATAATTACAAATGGGAATTTGGTTATGTTTTTTTCTCACTTTTTGAAATCCATTGAAATCAAGTGAAAAAGTTGGTCAAGCCCGACTCTGTACCAGCGAAATTGAATGTTGAGTATGTATTTTGATAAGCAGGAGCAGCAGAAAACTGCGCTGTGTAAGCAAACTTTCTTTTGCTCATAGCTTGACTATCGTTGAAGTGTTTCTTGAGGCACGAAATTACTTATGAGATCAATTGAATTTACATAAGATTGCAAGTAAAAGTGTAAGGGAAGAGACTGGCAACAAAAAACCCCAATTTAACCTTTTTTGCGTGGGGAAAATTTAGTACCGGCATCAGAATGACATTTCTAAATACTTTTGACATTTACAAAAGCCACTTTATTAGGTGCCGGGTGGCTCAGCGGCTAGTGTGCGCGACCGCTGTGCAAGAGGTCGTGGGTTCGATCCCGCCTCGGAACATCTAATGAAAAGTTTTTTTCTTTGAATAAACTTTACACCCGGTCACCCCTCTCTGCTGTTGGCGCCAGCTTTGTAGTAATTAGCCATGAAAAGCTTCTCAAAACTGCCGTTCGGATTCGGCGTTAAACTGTAGATCCCTTTCTCTTGTGCGAAAATTAGAAGCGAACAAGCCAAGAGATTGCGAGAGGCTCGGCTTTGGCCCTTTGGGGCTGTTGACAAGCCTTGGGGCTGTGCCAACCTGACAAGCCATTTTACTTTACTTATATTATTTTGTTGTTTCGTTTTGTCCTCTGCAAAAAAAGTTTTGTTATTAATTTTATAGTTATTCACTTTGTATGGGAGCTGCATCTAAAAATTGACCGATCTTAATGAAACACGCCATAATAATGATAATGATTTTTATACCCTTGTACGGATGTTTGTAACGCATTGAAGGAAGCATCTCCGAACACATAAAGTATATATATTCTTGATCAGGAGCTGAGTTTATTTAGCCCTATCCGTTTGTCCGCCGTCTGTTTCTATGCGTTCTCCTCCGTCAGTTTTAAGTCTATCTACGCTGCACATTTGTCGAAACCGGCAGGATCGGATGACTATTGCATATAGCTGTCATAGGAACGATCGGTCGAAAAACTAGTTTTGTGAAAAAATTTTGTTTTCTTGTTTGCTATGCTTTTCCATGATTCCACCAAGTTTGTTCGTAATCGGACATCTATAAAGTATAGCTGTCATAGAAAAGTAGAGAAGTGGAGTCCGAAAAGAAGTCTTAGTTAGGAAAACTTTTTTGTTTTTAATGGGAATGTCCTTAAAATTGGCAATTACTTAGTTGGTATACTTTCACACATTTCTACAAAGTTTTGTCAAAATCGGATGACTATAGCATATAGCTGTCATAGGAACGATCGGTCGAAAAACTAGTTCTTGTGAGAAACTTTTTGTTTTCAATTTAAACATCCCTTGCGTTGACATATATATTTATTTTTTATACTTTTACACATTTCTACAACGTTTTGTCAAAATCGGATGACTATAGCGTATAGCTGCAGTATGAATGATCGGTCGAAAAACCCTCCGATCGGGTATATATTTTCATGCAAAATACTAGACTAAGGAAAAAGCGACTAAAGGAAAATTTTTCTAAGACCGCACCCTGGAAAACCCTGCCTCTGCCTCTAAAGGTAATAGATCATAAAACAAGTAAGAAAGTCGGACTTACCCGACTATAATAAACTCTGTACCAGCGAAAGTGTGTGCTTAGTAAGTATTTTGCTATCAAATGGCAACTGGAGGAGGGGGGCGTTGCAAAAATTATCCATCTCTTACCATCTCTGTTTGATGGTGCCAATTCTATTGAAGGAAGACCACCGTATCGCCTGTTTATCTGTGACTTCTGGCTATTCTCGCAAATGCAAACCTCCTTTCAGGGAACCCGCGCCTGAAGGCCAACCGAAGTGACTTTTGAGCATCGAGGACTTGAAAAACGTGGCATAAGTCACGGGACTTTGAAGGCGATCAAATGATCTGATAAATAAAGATACAGAAAATTCCCTTGTGCCTAGTATAAGCCCGGAACCGCTCTTTTTTTTCTAGTTCCATTCCCGAATGGGACATAGAGCTACCGAAACACCCGGAGACCGGAAGCTATTTTGATTTTCTCATGTCAGGTACATTTTGCCTTTGTCCACGTAGCATTTAACTTTTCTACATGCAACGTTGACTATTTTATTTCTACATGTAGCATGTGGTTTTTCTACATGCCACTTTAAAATGTCTGATATCTACATTTAGTGTGAGAAATTTAACATAGCGAACTACCTTTCGTTAAGGATTGTTGTTTCTACACGCGGCGTGTAGTTAACTTTGTTTTCTCTGTCATTTTCTGAAATTCGATAACAAGAAAAGGCTCCATAAAATTTATTACAAATTACAAAGTAAAACAAAATCAAACTTTTGGAAAAAATGCGGAACGAGACCCTTAAACTCTAGTAGAAGGGACTTCTGTAAGCATCACCTCATATTGTAAGGGTACTTTTGTACTAGCAACACAAAGCGACGACAATTTTAACTTAATAGTTTATGGTTCAAGATAAAAATCTTCAAAAATTCAGCAAATCCTACAATTGGTTAAGGTATCTCCAAAAGGGATCAATCCTAAATTCTTGAATATCTGTAAAAGCGAACGGTAAATTTTTAATAAAAACTAAATTTATGATGTCAGAACGGGCTATTGCATGTCCCTAAGAGATGGTACTCCTTGGCTAAAAAGCCGCGAGATGGAGTACCATTTAACGATTCACCCACAAAGCACAAAGTTATAAAAGAATAACTGAACCGAACCACAACTGCGGTTTAGTTAGCTTCAAAAACCATGTAATAAAGTGAACCACGTAAAGAGCCACTGAACCGAATCTGTCCTTTTTTCCGAGCGGTTTGCAACCTTTGTTTCTACAGTTAGTATAATAAGTGATACGTTAACTTATAATCTAAGCAAAATGATGCCATTTTCTCCTCTTTTCTTCAAGTAATGCGTCTCTGGTTCGATTTTGGTAATGTTTATATTTTCAGTAATATTTTGTATTAAAGCCAATTGCTGGCCCCTTATCAACTGATTCGATTTGTATATAAGATCTTAAGGCTATTTTTACATATGCAAGACTTGAACTTGATTTAAAGGACCCAGCAACAACAGCAACAACAGCAACAACAACAAAGAAGTGCTCACCCAATTGCTTTGACACACAAACCCACACATAGAAATTAAAACAAAACGCCTGCGGAATCGCCCTCGCGTTAGCCAGCAAAGTGCGAGCGAGATGTAATGTGTTGAGCCCTCGAGGCAAAATCAACACAAACGAAAAACCCACCACCACCAGCACCAACACCAACCCAGGCACAAAACTGGCTCGAACCCATAAGTTAGAGGAGTGCAGCTGGTGTGTGTTGTGCTGCCGCTGCCCGCGCTACCGTTGCCGTCGTCGCCGTCATCAGTGATTCGTTTTGTACGTTGTTAGACTCTCTCGCTGCGTTTTGGAATTCAGTCGACAACGATAATTACCGGTGGTTGTATCACAACACGCGCAGAGCCCAGCAGCAGCAGCAGCAACAGAAGCAGAAGCAAAGCAGCGAAGAACTGCAATTTGGAGTGTTTTTGGGACTAAAAAGAAAAAATTTTTTGTTGTTTGTTGTTTTCTTGTGCAAAGACTATAATTATAAAACTAAAGTGAAAAGCGTGCCATAATTACAAGAGGAAATGTGCGAAAATTGCTAAGGCAGAGTAGCAGCAGCAGCAGCAGATTTAATAAACATTTTACAAAATAATTTAAACAAATAGAAAAGCAAAAAAATGATTGAGGCGGCCTGCAACTATTTGAATCCCTATCAGCAACATGTGGTACCGCAGCAACATCAATTGGCCACACAGCAGCAACAACTGCAACAGCAGCAACAACAGCTACAGCAGCAACAGCAGCAGCAACAACAGCAACAACAACAGCCACAACATGACTTTATAAGCGACAGTTTGTTATCCTCGGCCAGCTCCAGCAGCTCCACACCCGCCTCCATGAAACTGGAAATGCAATATCCGCCGCAGGCTTCCTCTACGGGCACCGTATCACCCAACTCCAGCATACAATCGCATCCTTCATCGGCCTCGGTATCGCCGGCCATAGCTGCAGTCACAGCAGCAGCCAGCACATCCTCCTCCTCCTCGGCATCCTCCTCAAATGTAGCCTCCTCGGCAAATGCCACGGCAGCTGCGGCAGCCGCCGCTGCAGCAGCAGCCGCGGATCTAGGAGCAGCGGCTGTGGCCAGTGCAGCTTACGGTTGGAATACGGCCGCCTATACAGGACTCCCCGCCAGGTAGGTGTCACCCATCCCCCGCCCCACCTTTCTTAGCAGGAAAAAGGAAGTATATTGACATCATTCCTCCTTCCTCTGCTCCTCCTTACAGAACTCAATTTCCTTATGCGCAATATGCCTCGGATTACTATGGCAATTCCAGCTGGTTTAGTCATCATCAGGAGCGTCTGTATCAGCCCTGGTCCACGCAGAGCTACCATCATCCCAGCTTCAATTTCGATGATATCGCATTTCAGACCCAACTCCAGCGCCGTTCGGTGCGTTGTACCTGCCCCAATTGCACCAACGAGATGAGCGGTCTGCCGCCCATAGTGGGTCCGGATGAGCGCGGCCGTAAACAACATATCTGCCATATACCGGGATGTGAGCGCTTGTACGGTAAAGCCTCACACCTGAAGACCCATCTACGTTGGCATACGGGCGAGCGTCCGTTCTTGTGCTTGACCTGCGGTAAGCGTTTCTCGCGTTCCGATGAGCTGCAGCGACATGGTCGTACCCATACCAATTATCGTCCCTATGCCTGTCCCATTTGCTCGAAGAAATTCTCACGCAGCGATCATTTGAGTAAGCACAAGAAAACCCACTTCAAGGATAAGAAAAGTAAAAAGGCTTTGGCCGCCGAGGCCAAAGAGCAGGCGGCGGCTATTAAGCTGGAGAAGACGACGACGGAGAAAGCTCCGCTGGTCGTCAAGAAGAAATCGGCGGCGCCACCTGTGGAGTTTAAGCAGGAACAGTTGGAGAGTAGTAATAACGCCTCTGCCGCCACGCTGCTGAATTATACGCCATATGCGAATTTGTATCAGCAGAATGCGTCGCATACACCGCATACGCCGCACACACCGCTTTTCCAACAGAATGCCTATGAGCCCTGGAGTAATCGTGCCATTGAATCCAATACCACAACTACCTCTACAACCAGCGCCACCAATAACAACAACAGCAACAACAACAACAGCCAACAACAGTCGCTACACCCGCATACCCTAAACACCGCCGCCACCACCCCACACTCCTCAGCCTCCTCCTCGTCAACCACACCGCCTCTTACCAACTCCGTACCCCACTACGCCGCCTTGGCTTTGCAAAGTGAAACCCAATTGGCCACCGAATATGGTCTAACCATGTCCAGCGATAGCCTTACCAACTGCAGTACCGCCAACACCGCCTCGGGCTACTCCAATCTCATCAATCACATGAAATCGGAATATGCAGCCAGTTATAGCACCGAATTTGCCAGCTCCACCCAGGCCTATACCCACAGTTATCCGCATCATCATCCCCACCATCATCCCCATCCGCATAACGCCTGGGCCTATCATCCGCATGCCACAGTCTAAACATGAATTCCATTTTCCATTTCCTTGTTTTTGTTGTTGAGAAGTCGGTTGACACCGCCATCGTATATATCGTCGTATGCCATGCCCTAAACAATTGTTGCAAAAATCTCTACAATAATTAAATAAAATATATATTACTTAACTCTAGATGTAATTTTTTTTTTCAATTTTTTTTCCTAGTCTTAAGAACACAAAAAAACCCAACCCAACCTTTTTTTTTGCATGTATGTACATATATATCCATAGTTTGTAACTGGAAAAAAAAGAAGAAGAAAATTTGTTAATTGTCTATAAGATAAATTATATACTATACAAAGAAACAAAACAACAAAATAACAAACCAACCAACTGACAAAAAAAAAAAAACAACCCAGAAAAAAACACATGCTAATAAACAACAAAAAAAAAGACAAAACTATATTGAAAACAAAAGACATTTCGAGTTTTTCTTCAAGCCAGTCCCCTAGCAGACGGAGGAGATATTTGAGTGGCCACAGGGGAGGTTTTTCAGCTGGGTTTAGGGGTGGCTCTGGGTTAGTTTTTTCTTTGGTATGCTGCTGGAAAGCAAGTTTCCACTGGAAACTTTTTAATGAAATGTAGAAAAACTGCGGAATTACTTTAGATTCAGAGAATTGTTAAGAATTTTGTACTTGAAATCGATTTCAATTTGCTACTGAAAGGCAAGTGAAGAGAGAAAAGGTTAACGATCAAAGAGATCAAGAACGTTTGGAGAGTTTTAATACCATTTCAATCAAGAAATTAAGCATATCAAACAATTGTACTTTTGACATCGAAAAGTCACAGTCATATGGATTCTTAAAAGTCCCTCAAAGGTGTTGCGAAAAGATTGCTTCAATCGGTTTTGATGCTTACAATATTTTATCCATAAACATGGGAATTAGCAAGCGACAAAAATGGAAGTAGTCTTCGACTGCATCTAGAAACATACAGAAATCTGCGAAATTCGATACCTAAACTTAAGGTACTGTTGCCACTTGCAAATTAAAAAAAAATTTTTTTAAAGTATCCATTTGGGAAATAAGATCCAAAAAAATATTTGAAAAAGGCTCCATTGCTGTATAAGAACATACCGAGTACAGTATGTCCAAAAAGTAATCGTTTCTAAATTCCAAATTCTTTTTTTTACAGCTAAAGGCCTTTATCCAAATGTGAATTAATTCGATTTAAAGTAAAATTTTCATACAAATTTTTGAAGCAAAATTTTATTTTTACTTTCATTTTTTCATTTTATTCATTTTATAGTTTAACAATGTTCTGTCTAACTTTAAAGGGGCCTACTTAGGAACGACAACAAATTATTTTTAATTACAAACAAGGATTGAGAGGAAATTATATGAGAGTACTTATTATAGCTTAGACAAAGGTAATGGAAGCGTTCGTGATGAGCGTAGTTTGTCAGGCAAGGCTGAAGGTAAATTGGATAAAAATTTCTAGTAGCGCGTTGTGGAACAGCTAAGTTTATTTGAGATAACAAAGCGATAGAGTCAATTTCCCCGGATAAGAGTTTATGAATAAAAAGTACACTATGGCATGTACGGCGGTTCAGAAGAGAAGGCAGGTCGATAAGGCGTAATCTATCCTCATACGGGGGAAGATGGAGGGAAGGATCCCAATTTAAGCCTCGGAGAGCGAAAATTAAAAACTGTTTTTGAGCCGATTCTAGTTGATCTTGATATTTTTGATAATACGGAGACCAGACACACGACCCATATTCAAGAATTGGTCTCACAAGGGAGACATATAGTTGCTTGGTGACGTAGGGGTCATTAAATTCCTTGGACCATCTTTTAACAAAACCGAGAACTCCCCTTGCCTTGTTTGTAATGATCGCTATATGACTATTAAAACATAACTTGGGAACAAATTGAATACCCAAATCATCTACTTTATAGATGCGTTCAAGTGGGATGGTATCAATAGTAAAAGTCATACATTTACACTTGCTGTGATTAAGAGGAAGGCTATTAACCGAGCACCAGGCGTGAAGAGAGTTTAAATCGGATTGAAGCAGGAGAGGAGACGCAGGGTCATTATACGAGAAGCAAAGTTTGAGGTCATCGGCATACATCAATGCATGCGAATGGGTTAAAACTGCGGGATATCATTTATAAAAAGGTTAAATAGTAAGGGCCCCAAATGACTACCTTGGGGAACCCCCGATAGAACCCTAATGGACCTGGATAGAATTTGATTAAAACGAACGCGTTGAAAACGATTGCTTAAATACGCCTTGGTCCATTTGAGAAGGATTGGATGGAAGCCGAGTAAGCCCAATTTATGTATTAAAGACACATGATTGACTGAGTCAAAAGCTTTGCTGAAACTACGTCGATCTGCTGCTTATTGACAAATCCTTTGTTAACAAGGGAAGTAAACTCAAGTAAATTCGTAGATATAGAGCGCTTCTTCATGAAACCATGTTGAGATTTGGATATTAACGAGCGACAATAATGCTGTAATTGGGAGGTCATGATCTTTTCAAAGAGCTTAGGAATGTCCGATAGTTTTGAAACACACCTGTAGTTCGAGACTATTGACTTTGGTCCTTTTTTATGAATAGGAATAATAAAAGATTCCTTCCAAAGACTAGGGAAATCACCAAGTTGAAGAGACAAGTTGAATAGTTTACCAAGCGGCACGCATAAGGAGTCGGCACAATATTTCAACACACAGCTGGGAACTTTGTCAGGACCAGGACTGAAAGATGACTTGATTGAACGCAAGCTGGATAACACGATTTCTTCTGTCATTTTTGTATGAAAATTTTACTTTACATTGAATTAATTCACATCTGAATACAGGCCTTAAGCATTGATAAATTTGATAAAAAAAAATTAGCACTTAACATTAGGAAAATTTGGTTGAAAATAATATGTCAGGGAAGTCTTAAATTTTTATGGTTTCTTGATCGAGTTCAGTGATCTGAACTGGTTTGCAATTTACCAATTTTTTATTAGCACTTGGCAATTGTTAACTCTTAATACTCATACCAAATTATAGAATGAATCGGTTAATAATTAAAGTTATTTTACTAAGCTAAAAAGGGAGTCGAACCTTTGTATGGAATTTGCTTAGCGTATTAATATAGCTATATAGATGATAGATAGATAGACGTTTTTATTTTAGACCATTTGTTTTTGCACAATTTTCAGTTCTCTATAACAAAAAAAAAAAAAACACGTTTAAAGCTTGCCTTAGAGCCGTCAGCCGTCAACTTGGGATACAAAAATAAAATCATCAATAAAGTAAAAAATATTTTACATCAACTCATATTAAAAATCCTCATTTAATATACTCCTCCTATATAGTAAGGCACCCTCAATGTAATCTGCCAGGTTGCCATGGCTCCATCTAAAACCGCTATGACCTCCTCTCCCTAAAGCATTCCCCTTCTTAAAACATCGACATCGAACTTGCAAAATAGGGCATCTTCCGATAAAATGCTGCATGTCATCTAGCTCCCTCCAGTTGCAAAGCGAGCATAGTCCAGCTATCTAGCAGAAGCATATCTCCTCTCGCCTTTAAGGGGCACACCTAGTGTAATGGCCTAAAAAAAAGGTGATTTTTGGGAATTTTTATAAAAAAAAGTACTTTATTAGATTAGATTAAATATTTCTTAAGTAATAGTCGATCTCCAACGGCGCGAAAAAAAAGGTCCTTGACTGCTGCAGTGATTCCGGCCTTCTCCGTGGATGAAATTTAAAAACAAAAAATTCTCGTTAAACTAGATAATATTGTCTGTACAATGACCTACGATAAAGAAATGGCGGCGTTTTAAAAAAAATAGTCGAATTTTACCCAAAATTTTGGTCCTTTTTGGCCTGCCAAAATTCGATTTTTTGATTGAGAACAATATATAGAACATGTAAAAAAAATTTGATAGTGATCGGATCATTTGTTTTTGAGTAATCACTGCAGCAAATTCGGAAAATGCTGTTTCGAGAAAAACGCGCTTAAAGATAAAATGATCGTCTCTCTAGCT
This sequence comes from Lordiphosa collinella, assembly GCA_018904265.1. Classification (NCBI taxonomy): domain Eukaryota; kingdom Metazoa; phylum Arthropoda; class Insecta; order Diptera; family Drosophilidae; genus Lordiphosa; species Lordiphosa collinella. The sequence goes on from JAEIFV010001402.1 coordinate 13,537, forward strand.
GCCGAGCGGCTGCTCTTTAAATTGCTATAACTCAAAAACTATTTGAGATATCGATTTGAAATTTTAATATGTTATTTTTAAAGGTGTAATCTACCGAAATATGAAAAAAAAAGAAAAATCGATTTTTTTGAAATTTCACACTAGGTGTGCCCCTTAAGATCCAAGTTAAAGCCGTCTGTTTGGTGACGTTATTGCAGAACTCAGCGCTCACCGCATAGTTTAAGTGCTTGAAAATGCGCACTTCGCTCGATTTGGCCATGTTCACGGGCTCTTTCTTGGTTTCCTCTGTTATGCTACTCACAGTAGAGATCTAAAAAAGCCCCAAAGGGCCAAAGCCGAGCCTCTCTCTATCTCTTGGCTTGTGCGCTTCTAATTTTCGCACAAGAGAAAGGGACCTACAGTTTAACGCCGAATCCGAACGGCTGTTTGAGAAGCTTTTGCATGGCTAATTACTACAAAGCTGGCGCCAACAGCAGTGAGGGGTGACCGGGAGTGAATTGACTTTATTTAAAAAATTGCCTATACCTCTCAACTTAGCTACATTAAAGCAAAACGTCGTTCTGCTATAATCCATTACCGAACTTATTCATCATATTTGGTGGCCATTTTGTGAAAAATTATTTTGCCTAGACGTCGTATCGAGTTTTTCCAATTAAACAACAAAGTTGTGTCGTCTGGCAGCGATGGCGCGAAGATTGTGTCGATCGCAGGCTAAAGATATGTACACTACGTATGTGTGTACATAGCCCCCCCACCTCCATGCCTCATCCAATATAAAATATTGATTTATGTTGCCTGGCATCAATCAATTTTCAAGTTGAGTGAGCGCCAAGCCCCAAAAAGCCCACGCCCCCTTTTTCCCATACCAAAAACTTGCCTGCACTTTGGAAATTGTGCAAGCCAGCGAGCCAAGCAAACGGGACAGCGGGTTGACAACCTCAGCACGGATTCATATATGGCTTTAGTCTCCTAGGTGTGATTGGTTAGCGGCCACAAAACTTCACACGCACCTTAATCATACGCCATGTTGACCGACCGAGCAACCGCAAAGCATTTCACCCTGCAAAACAAAAATCTGATTGATTTATAACTGAAGTTGGCGGTCAGCTGAGACTTTGGCCCGGCCTAATGATGATAAATGATGATGTTATGATTTGTTAATTTTTCTTCAAGTCTTTTTCGAAGTTTTATTGCGTGTAAAAAACATTGGAGAGGGAGAGGTTTTTGGGGTTTTGCTAGTAGTTTCGGGTTGGGTCAGTTAATGGCTACGCTTTTTACCTTTTTTTTTCTTCTTCTAAGTTTTCGTTGTTTCTTTGGCCAGGCGAAAGTGTAATTTTAAGTAGGGGTTACAAAACTAAATATAAAAAAAAAAAAAAAATTAAAATGATTTAGTCATTTAGTTGGGGAGACGCCCCAGTGCCCCCAAGAAAGGGGCTAGAAATTGAATGTCAAGTGAAACTTAATTATTTTAGTGAATTTAAACTTCTTTCTTAGGTTAGCATTAGTCACAAAATCATCATGTTAATCATAGACATAGACATTGTGCAACATTACTTAACTCTTAGCACTTTTACAAATTGAATTTGTACTACATTGAGGGCATACACTTCGAATTGAATTTTTAATTTCCGTCTTTGCCTTAAAAACTGATTGACATTTTGTACCAATAACCTTAGACTTTATTCAAAGTGTTCAGCTCAGAGCACCTGCCTTACGATACCGTTTCCGCTGTCTTTCATCCAAAATCTGTTAAATTTTTACTATCCAACCAATTTTCTGATCACTTTAATCTCAAAGCCTTTCCCATTTTGCACTAATTTTCCACTTACACAAGGGATTACCTTGCCTTTCCACACATCATTTGTTTCGCTACTTTTCGTATTTGTGACTTTTGCAAATCAATCAAGATCCTTCCACTGATATCCCTTAAACACATGTCTTTGTAAGTCCAACTGATCCCGCATCTCCTTTTCGACCTCTCGAGCCATATGTTGTAATAATAATTTTCTAATAAACAATCAGCCAACAAAAGAGCCAAAGACCAGAAGAGACCACAACACACAAAAATTTATAATCACCGATGACCATGTCAGCCACGCCCACCTACCAGACCAGAAGACCGCAAAAAAAAACAAAAAAAAAACCGAAGAAAACTAATAAATACCAAGTGGCAGGCATCAGGCGACGAAACATTAAACATTTTCTAGTTAAGTCATGTTCGGACCTCTCGCTTACGCAAGTGGATCTGACCATCTTTGTCTTGGACACGCTTGCTTAGCCCAACAGCAGCAGCAGCAGCCGCAGGAGCGATAATCTCAACTCAATTTGCTGTGTGTGTGCGCGCTGGTGTCCCCTTTTGTGTGCAGAAGGACAACGCGTAACCTTCTAAGAGCCTTTTCACTAGAAAAAAGTCGGCTCTGTGTAAAATGAAACACACTCTCGACCGCCACTCGGGAGTCAAGTGTGCAACATTTTGTGTATTATTTACAACATTTGATCAAAATTAGAGCATAAATCTAATTTTGAGCAGGGTTCGAGTATGTGTGACAACACTTTCGGTTTTTTTTTTTGGATAGTTGTTCCCTCTCCCTTTTTTTTTTGTGTAAGGGTAGGAACAAGTGAGTATCAGTTAGCGCCAAATTCTGAGAAGTTTTTGGATATTTTTGATTCGGATTACATAAACTCTAAAGTGGACACTTGAAAAATATATTTCAGTAGTTGAGATCTTAACTTGTCTGGCGGGTGACTAATTTGTGGAAAATGAGAGAGGGAGGGGAAAGTGGAGAAGGGGAAGACGTGTTTAGCCAATCAATTTGTGTTTGTTCCAAGTTTTAGTATCTCTTTATATTTTTTTTTTATTTTTTATAATTATTATTTTTTTTCCTTTTTTTTTTTTTTTTTTTTTTTTTTTTTTTTTTTTTTTTTTTTTTTTTTTTTTTTTTTTTTTTTTTTTTTTTTTTTTTTTTTTTATAAATAATTTTTATTTTTACTTTCTCCAAAAAAACCATTCTTTCCATATCTTTTATTATAATTTATTCTGTGAGAGCGGACTCCACGCTTTTTTCTCAAATGTGTTTCCTCACCACTCTCAGTTTCTTTACCTCTCTCCTCTCGCCTAAAAACACTAAGCTGAGAACAAACTTAGCTCGACTTCAAGTGCGAAATTTTTGAAAATTCAATTACAAATCGATTTTTTTAAGTATAACAATTATGTATGATTATAATTTAAAAATATTCTGCCAATATTTGCCCTCTTTTATTTATTTCCGCAAATGGTTTTTGAAGCCTCCCCCCCCTTTCCCAATTTACCCATTTCTTCAACTTCGAAGCATAGTTTTGTAAGATGCAGACTTCTAATTTGGCTTGTAATTGAGCACATTGCGATAAAATGTATCACATCTTCAACAGCCCCCAGGTTGGCAAGGGGGCATTGCGTGTTTGTCGTCTCCATGTGATGCTTATGGTTGAGAGGTAGCATTTCCGTTCGAGCTCGACATATTAGGCTGATGTGTTGCAGTGTCTTTTCATCATTGAAATAGTTTAGGTCTCCCAGGCTTAAATTTAGAGTTCGAAAGCTCGTACGGGTGGTGCTTTGCTCAGCCAAATTTCTAAAGGAGTTCCTCGCTGAGTCATACATTTTTTCAATAATGTCCATATGAGACTTTTTCCATGAGTTGGGGTCCGATATGTTGATGGATACATCTAGTTCACTGCCGATCCGTTCCCACTCTTGGAAGAATTGGAGCCTATTCTCCAGGAGATGTCTTGTTATAATTTTTGGAAGCCTCCTATCTGGCATGCTCATAACCCTTTGAATGTAAGTGAAGTGCAGGCGCAGTGTGTCCAAATATAACGGGCCAAGACCTGTTTCAATATGAAGAGCATAGTTTGGCGTACTCCTTGGTAGTCTGAATAGCTTTTTCAGGAAAAATCGCTGTAGTTTTTCTACATCCTCAAAAGAGATGTAGCCCCATATTTGAGCAGCGTAAAATATTATGGCTTTGGCCGTTGCCGTAAAGTATTTATATTTTACACTATGAGCCACTTCTTGCTTACCGAGCAGCGACTTCCAGCATGAGTTGATTGCCTTCATTGAGTCGCTTAGTTTTTCCCGCATGTGTTTTTTAAGCTGCATGTTCTGCTCAATTACCACTCCAAGGTACTTGTAGTGCGTAACTTTCTCCAATACTTCCCCGTTCAAGTGCCAATTTTCGCTTGTAGCCGTTCGCCCTCTGCCGTCGCGAATCGTCAGTACTTTTGTTTTGGAGACGTTGATCTGCAGGCTCCACTTTTGGCAGTAGCTGTGCAATTGGTTTAGCATATTTTGAAGTCCTTTGGGTGATTCTGGCCCTTATTGTCTGTCCTGCAAATTTGATTCCTCCAGGAAGCAAAGGGACTATATCGTCTATATATAATGAGAACAGGAGTGGACTCAGCAAGCAGCCCTGCTTGACGCCTGTGTTATTTTCGAACCTTTCAGATAGCTGCTTACCATCCCAAACAGAGCACGTGTTCTCCGAGTATAGCTTTTCGATCATTTTGCAGACTTTTGATGATACGCCTAAATTATTTAGTTTATATATTAAACTCTGCCGGTTGATAGTGTCGAAGGCTGCCTTGAAGTCGATGAAACATAAATATAACTTCTTCTTTTCCTTGAGATATGACTTGCAGATAGCCGTTAAAGTGAAGATACTGTCCACCGTGCTGTAACCTGCTCTGAATCCCGACTGGTATTCACTTAGCCGATTGTTTTCTGCAACCCAAGATGTGAGACGATTGAGTAGGATTGAGCTGAATATATTCACCATAACATTTAGACATGAGATGCCCCTGTAATTTGCAGCTATGGAAGGGTCTCCTTTTTTATATATGGGATATATGATGTTTTTCCTGAAGCTTGGTGGTACAATGGACGTTTCAAAAATTTTATTTAGCTCTGAGGTGAGGGTGTTGAGAAAGTTCTCTGAGGCGCATTTTATTTTTTTTCTGATCTTCTCCAGTTCTATGACTATGATTTAAACAACTTGTAAAAACTTCTATTAAAACCACTATGTAAGCACACAAAACTCTATGGAGTGACTACTTCTAAGAGGTTTAAAAAAGCAGTGCACTTTTTTTTGTACTGAATCAAGACCTAAAAAGCCTCAGTTAAGTTTCTTAGCCAACAACGCAGTAAAGCGTAGATAAAGCGAAAACTCTAGCAAATGATTTTCAAATATTTATATTTGTGTATCTCATAGGAGTCAAGCACCCCAAAACAATTCGTATAAAAAATTATTCAAATTTATCTCCTGAAGGGCCATAAATAAATATTTGCAAATAAACGACAAGCCCGAAATCTATTGTTCAAAATCAGTTTCTGTTGCCGCACACATTTCACACATTGTAGTTAGATAGTTGCCCAGGTAGATGCAGACACACACACACTCACCTACTTACATATGTACTTGCCAGTAGGTAGATGGGAAACTCAAGCTGTGCCCAGTCAAGTTGCCCGGCTAATACCCGTCGTACCCATTCCCCTAGCCGGGGCCACACACACTTTGTAAGTGTTGCGGTCATAAATTTCCTACGTTTTTGCTGAAGTTTTGTTACATGGCATAAATCAAATTGTTGATTTATAATAATTGCAAAAACACTCACTCATAGTCGAAAGAGAGCTTAGAACTGTCGTCCACATGTCAACCATGATGGGGTGGCGACTGGAGCTGGGGACCGGGGATTGGGGCTGCCATTGGAGCTGTGGCTGGGAGAGGTCATGTAATTGTTGGCGCACACGTCAACGCCAGACTAGGCAATCTAACAAACGAAATTGGAAACGGAATAGGAATCGGAATCCAGAGGCAACACAAAACAAAAGCTGGCGCCACTTGAAAGCGAAAGATATGAATAAAAGGTATATGGCGAAACGAAAAACGACCACAACAGGAAGATACTAGAATACTACTGGGTGGTAGAGTCGACAATTTGATGTCCACTGAAAAAGAGGTAGGCGCAGAGAAAGATTGATTAATTTTAATACAAAATTTTAACGGAATATCTTAACATAGCTCAGCTGTAGCTGGCGGTAGTCTGCGCAGTAATTTGGCTTGGAGCACATGGATCTTGTGGTCCTGTGCGTCATTTCTGAGAATGTTACTTCCAGTGGGCATGTCCATGGTTGAAAGTGTGTAAAGCAAGGGGCCAAGGAAGCTACCCTAAGGTACTCCTGTACGTTTATGTTTTGTGCTCGATGCAGCTCCATCAAGGACGACGGACTAGACCTTGAATTCATTTAGCAAGGGTAACTTGCTGAATGATTGCAAACCATTTTTGTTGCTTCTACCTTAGCTAAACCTATAACTGGAGCGATTAGCTTTTAGTCAGTCAAGGTTGCGGCTCTACGCGTTTTTAGCAGGGTATGCGTCTGAGAACGGCTCAAGCTAAGAGGCCAGCTAAAAGTTTTAGCAAGCTGCGCACCAGGTCAAAGAGCAATGGTGGTAGAAGACTCTTTACTTTGCAAACCGGTCGCAACGGTGATGGGCAGAACTTCACAGGTACAGGGTATGTTATAGTCGGGCTTGACCGACTTTCTTTCTTGTTTTTTATTTATAAAATTGAAAGATAGCGAATCGGCTGCAAATCCGATTAAATTATTATTAAAATAGCAAAGCTTAAAATAGCAAAGCGAGAAAGACCAATTGCCCGAATTTAAAAAATAAGTTTCCATGTAAAGCAATAAAAATGTTGGTGCTACTACGGAGACTGTCGGAGTACCTGCTCCGGCATGAAGCTTCCGAAGGACTTGTGCTTTCACCAGAGACCTCTAATGTTCGATCACACTCGGGCTCCGCGCCTTGGTTCGACACACTCGAAATGATCGCAAGCACATTTGGTCTGAACGATGAAGCTCTTCGCTTAAGCTTTTCATAGCACGAGTCATAACAAGCAATTTGCCAGCAATCGGCAAGCCTTTTTAAGCTACACTCGCACTCGCAGCTAAATTTACTTGCACTTACTCGGCTTGTTGACGGCGAGCTTTGACAAGCCTCTTATCCAACTGTTGTTGAAAACTTCAAACAGCAACATGCCACAAGAAGGAAAGAGCAAGCGTATGCAAATACAAAACCAAAAAAAAAGGCCATCATGCTCTATCTTTTCCTCTCACAAGTTGTTGTTTTTTGTGTGCTTGTGACGATAGTGTACAAGCGTTGATCGTAACAGCTCTTAGCATATCTTTGACTTCGACCACAAGTAATCGCAGTGACTCGCGGCCGAAGCTACGAGTCATCACGAGTATTTGTACTGAGCGAGCTTTACTCATGACGGCTCGCAGCAGAACTTAGATTTTAGCTACAAGTGGCTTGCGACGACTCGCGACCGAAGCTCAGAGTCAACTCGGGCTATGTACGGGCGTTACTCAAGCTTGACACGCCTTGAGCACTGAGCGAGTGTACTCGTGACGGCTCGTTGGCTTTCATACATTGTTTATAATACTTAAGGGAGATTAAACTTGCAGACAAGGCTAAAGGAATACCATGAAGAGAAGAAATCTTTATGTTCCTTGTTCAATTTGCAATGCAGCAATCTTAAAATGGAAATAAGTGATATTGTAATTAAAATTTCTTAAATAAAAAAAAAATAATATACCTCAGGTCCTGACTTTTAGTTAAAAGCCTTGACCTCTACACCTCTGCCGGCAATACGGAAATCCTAACCAAATGTGCTATTCAGGCAAGAAATGTGCAGCACTTTCTGTATTGTTTACCAACACTGGAAGTTCTCATTTCAACTAGAGAAATAGTGCTCAACTAGTAAGGGGGCAGGGCTGCTTAGTTGTGGAATTTCGGGCTAGTGTATTTTGTTGTTGTTAAACTGTCAAAAATTTCTCAATTCAACTTTTGCGCAGCTCAACAGGGGATCGTGAATACCCTAACTATAAACATTAACAACATGCTTTTCATCATTTTGTAACAAAAAACTTTCTTGTCTTCCATTTGATCGGATTCAGAATAGCTTTTAATAGATTATATGAATTTCCATAGCTTTTACTTTTTCTTGGCCCAAATTGGTGGTGTTACTTTTCAATTTTTTCCGATTAGCTTTATTTATTAATCCTAAATATTCGATCTGGCAACACTATTTGTTCTTTGTATCTCTCGTATCAAGAGTTCATCTCTCTATTTGGCTTTAAGTTCTTATGTATCCTCCGCCTTATTCAGTTCTCTATCACCCTTTCACCATTCAACATTGCGCTATTAAAACTTGTTAAAACCTTCAGGTTATGGGTCCAGCATGCTTCCATAGCTCATTTACTTTTAACAATCACTTATGAAAAACACTTTATACAGACGCGAGCGAAGTTGCGGATATAAGCTTATGCTTTATAGAGTCAAAGATGCTTCCTTCTATCTGTTACTTAAATTTGCACACGCTTAATAAACTCAGAGTACCTTTGATGCACCCTGTGTACCTTTGGTGGAAAATTTGCAACAAAAAACCAAAACAAATGTAAAATATATTGCCAAAGCCTTGACAGACCATACTTATTTACCATATAACCAACCAACCCAAGCTTTATATTAATTTAGCTGTCCAAAACTATGTTAAGTTTTATATATCCTTTTCCTGTCTCCCCGGTCTTAAACACCCAAATCACACTCCAAAAAGCAGGCGCAACAAATCGATTTACTCACCACACATTCAAAAGGGAAAACTTAATCAATTCGTAATGCTTTTTTTGTGGTCATAATGTGGAAATAACTATGGAAAATCTACCTCAAGTCTCAAGGCTGAGGCCTAAGAGTGGGCGTTCCGCTGAATGGGGGGGACACGGTGCAGACATTTAAATGCATTTTAATAGATTTTTTGTAGCTGTTGTTGTTGTTGTTGTGTTTTGTGTATGTAGAAGGTAGGAAACAGGAAACAAAACACACGTGTGGGCGGTTGTGGGGGGGCGTGACCTATCGATAAACTAAAACGAAAAAAGTATTTTGTGTGACTTAAACAAATAAGCGAAGCGCGAACAATAAAATCAAATTAAAGGCGACAAAGGAACATTTTTCAACTATTTCGAACTGAGTACCCAGTGAGTCCTTTCTGCAAGAGAGAGCGCGCGTGTGTGTGTGTGTGTGGAAAGGCGCCTGGTCATTGTGGAGCCATTAGCTCGCGCTGCTTTCGTCCCTTTCTTACTTTTCCTTTTTTTTTTTTTTTTTGTGTGCTGTCAGCATGAAAAGTGGAAAATTTATTGACTGCACATATGTCGCACTTTGCCAGGTTGTTGTCCTCCTTCCTAGTGCCAATCGAAGTCCTAGCATTTGAATTTTCTATGCCGCAGATGCCGCAGACAATTGAGTTGTTGGTCACTTGGTCATTTAAGTGGGCAGGCCAGCCCTTTCAGCCATCCTTAACGATTGTTATGGTTTGATATGTAAGGCATTGATTGAGTCACGTGCTGGAACACTACCGAGAAAATGGGTGTTAATACATTTCACAGTCAAGCAGGGGTACTTCAAAAAACAAACCAGCACTTCAACTTCAACACAAAAACATAACAAAACTACAAATGCCAAAGCACACACAAATTTGCATAAACTTTTTTATATGCGCCAACCAAAACACACAACAGACACAGAGGGAGAGGAAAAAAAAAACAGAAATATGGTCAGCGGAAACGGAAATGGATGCCGCACGGTCCAGGCCAGCTTGTTCGATAACCAAATACTGGCCAGGACTTTGGCACCAATAACAGGAGCATCATGATGCATAAATCACCGCGAAGAGGGGAAATAAACATTTCATTTGAAGCAGCGTGTTTGCATTTTTTATGAACTTGTCGTACAAGCCAACAGAATCATGTACTCGATATACATAAAAACGGCATAAAAACAAAATACGAAAAATACGCCAAACGAGTGCAAACAATGGATACGGCCGAAAGGACATCATTTGGGGGGAATATGCGTAAAAATTCTGCAGTTTGACGCAGTTTTTATATTGGTTGTTCTTGGGTATAGTGAAATTTGTGTGCATTATGAATTTTAGCTGAAGTTGAAGGGACTAAGTGAACTTGCCTTAAATTGCTAGTATTTACACCAATACCTCGCTTAACGGCCTCAACTGATACTGAAAAATAGGGCCGCTAAGTAAGTCAAGGTTTTTCATATATTTCAATGAAAATTTTTCTAACTGGTTCCAGATAAATAAACAACTTATATTAGCTGGCATATATCCCGGCGCGCTCCGCTACGCCGCCGACAGTCTATACTGACATCACATAAAACCGATATAGTTTTTCTTTTCCGACCGGCTTTGGGTAACATTACCGTTATCGCTATTGCTATCGCTATTGCTATCGCTATCGTTATCGTTATCGCTATCGTTATAGTTATCGTTGCCGTTACCGTCATCGTTATTTCTTATACTTTCCTTACAAACCAAGTTTAAAGCCAATCGGATGAAAAACGGTTTTTGGCTGCTGAGTTTTCCATGAATTTTCCGACCCAAAGGTCAAATTTTTCAACATCAGAAAATTACGTTTCAAAATTACTATCCTTACAAACCGAATTTCAAGTCAATCGGATGAAAAAACGATTTTTACTGAATTTGCCGGATTTTTTTCCGAAATCGGGAAAACACGTATCCAATTATTTCGCATACTATGCTTACAAACCGAAATTCAAGTCAATCGGATGAAAAATAAAATTTTCCCATACAAACTTTTCCTACGCTTTTCTGGCTGGAATTTTCCAAAACCCCGTCTTAGTACGACTTTCACCACATAAGGAAACTCCCGCAAATTTGAGCCCTATAGCTCTTACCGTTAGGCTGTGCGACGGTCACCAGTCAGTCGGTCAGTCAATCAGGTTGAACAGTTTTATATATAAAGATGAGTTTTGTCCTTAAAGAAATTTTCTGTTTTTAATTCAGGAAATTGTATGTAAACTTAAGTAATCAAACTTCAAGATTTTAAGCTTTATTTGAGCGTCAGGACATCAAAATATTTATGTTTTGGGCATTAAAAAATACGTCTAAAGTTAGCTGCTTTGATTGGCTTTTTTTAAAATGACTTTGTAGGGCAAAACGACAGCATTAATGTCTTCAGCAATTTTTCCGCTGCGGTTTTGAAAAGGATAAAAAAGGACATTTTTTTCAAATCATTCATCAAACTAACCAAGAAATTGTTGTATAAATTCAATGAAAATTGAATCACCATTCTGTTCTTGATCATCTTCCTCCTCATGTGTAACCGTGGCTTCGTGTTCTCTCATCTATATAAGTTCCTCATTTGTGAGTGACTCTCTGTCCAAATTCACGAACATCAACATCATTTATAGAGTAGTCTTCCAATCCTGCCTCAGTAGCCAAAGCAATAATCTGATCTGTTATAGAAGATAAGTCATCCAACTGTGATGATGAAGAGGCCTTTACGCATTCAGACAATAGTAGCTTTCAGAACTTGTTCAATGATTCTGACTTAAGTTCCTTTCACGACTGATTGATAATCTTTACAGCATCTTGTATGCTGAATTTCTTCCAAAAGTCAGTCATTGAAATATTGTTGTTGGCAGTTGAATTTAAAAGTAAGCGAAATGTTTTCTGCAAATAATGAGCTTTAAACGTGGATATGGCACCATGATCCTTTGGTTGTATAATTGCCGTTGTATTCTTTGGCAGAAGTTCTAACTTCTATGTTTCCAGACGAATCTTGTAGGCCGGATGGGCTTAGAAATTCAAACATTATTTTAGTCATCCATGCCTTTTGCTTGATCGCCAAATAACTGGAAAGCTGCTTTTTATCGACACTTTTAAATGCACGCGGATTCTCTGACATATAAATCAAAAAAAGGTTTTAATCTGTAATCACCAGATGCATTGGAACCGGAAGTAATGTCAGCTTCTTTCACTGTCCAGCTTTCTTTCTGCGAACGACTCTTTTTCAACCACACTGATTTTATCTAATACTGCTATTTAATCTATACCTTTATTTTATATTCCTCTTTTCTTTTTTTTTTTTTCTAATGAATTTTTTATATCTGTCTAATATCTTCGTTTTAATATAGTCTTTTTTTGATATGGAGTTTTTTTCATTTTTTCTAGCGGCGAATATGGGCTCCTTCTTTCTAACCCGTTCTCCTGATCAGTTTCTACTCATTTTCGAATCATTTTGTGAGTCTTTTTTGAATCATATTTTGAGCATTTATATGAGTCATTTTCGGGTCTTCTTTTAATCGTTAGGTATTAATATCCTTTAAAGCATTTTCAAATCTTCTCGCAAAACGAACTTTCATTTAAAAATGGTGAAAATTTAGCGAACTTAGTACCGTGAGCTTTCAAGAATTGCTTTGAGAGCAAGCTAAAAACTTTAGAAAGAATAGCGTTGAGTGCGCTCTCAAAGTTTCTTGAACCTAATGAGCACTTCATTTAAAAACTTTTCAACTTAATTTGAGAATGTTTCGTACTTGGTTCAAGTATTAAAACTCTTGGATCAAGAATAGCGGGCTGAAAAATTCATACTTGAATCAAGAAATTTGCTCTTAGATCAACAATGTTCATTCTTATCGATCTTCTGACGTCAAACATTCTTGAACCAACAATGAATTTCTCTATTTTTCTTTGTGTGATCATATAATTTTAGAAGATCTTATGACCCATTGAACTCAGATTTTCCCTGTGAAATTTCCAAAATTTTTTCTTCTTTAATTCTGTCGTTCAATGGCAACAAGTAGTAGAAGAACTTCTTTGAAATGGTCGCCTTGTGCCTTCCAGCAACGCCGAAGTCTCCCTGGTCACTCATCGATCGCAGACCAAGCGCATCTCATGCTTTGGGGAAATTGTCCACTGCTCGGACAAGGGTCGCAATATTTGGGTGTCGAGTGGAGCAAGTCGAGAGCGGATCACAGTTTGTAGTCCAATGGATTCAGGTCTGGGGTACCAGCAGGCAAGTTTTAGCCAATTTTGAGTCGTTTTTGCCTTGTAAGCTGGAGCGGAGTCTAGTTGAAAGGTCCACGACTTGATTGCAAATAACGTCTGGTTGAAAGGCTTCGCAACCTTTTTCAATACGTCGTTTTGATACACTTTCGCCGAAGTTTTGACTTCTTTTTCACCAAAATGAAGCTTGGTGACCCCATCATAGGCGACTCTCCACTAAACCATCACATAAGTCGGATGGTGGCCTCTCTGAACTCTCGGAATGAGTTCGGACGCTTGTATTGCTGACAAAGCATACATACATACTATCGTTCTGTTTGTTGAACGATTCCTCCATGGTAAACATTTTCTAGTCAGTAAAAATAATTCGTCTGGGGTCATTGTTTCCGCACTGGCAACGCAATGTTATCGATCTTGTCTTGCGTTTTTGATTCAATGCTATCGAGAGCAAGTGGCCGGTGTGCCTCTTGTATGCACTGAGTCCCAAGTCACGTATTATGATGCTGTCCTTGCTGATATGCATCTCACGACGACTTCGACGAATACGATCTTGCACGGCTCTGATGGCTAGGAGCAGGATTTCACGCGGTTTTTTTCTTCCATCAGAGTTCTAAAATAAATTCACCGTACGATACGCAGAGTCTTGGAAGATTTCCAGTGGGCGCAACATGGGACAGATTTCACCTTTTTCGTAGCAGCATTAATGCAGACCAATTAGGACAACACCATTCTTGAGGGAGCCCGATTCCATGATTGCAAACAAGTGACGCCAAAATCTTGTGATGCAGTAATATAGCATTTATGTCACTTGTCAAATAGCCGTCAGGTAGGAGTAGATGCGTTCAGTGGTTCTCTCGAACGAGTGAATTCAATACGTGTTCCAAAATAATTGCGACTACTAGGTATATTTATAACAACAATTAACGTTACCAATCAATTTAGACCGCGCATTCATTCTCAAAAGCGGAAGCGTGCTACTTTCGAACTTACAAATCAAAAGGTGTAAACTTCTATATTAATGAATTATCTGATACTAGCAGTTACCCTGTCGTTACGACCACTGGCGTAGCTTGGATTTTTTCTGGGTAATTACTTTGTTCTTTGTCAAACCTGGGCCCATAACCTGAGAACTTATATTCTGGTGTTTAAAAAAAAAAACTTGTACACTAAATTTAGCAAACCTTTTTCTGTTTTCGCACACCAAAATATAACTTTCACGCTAAGCATACACCATTTTTGTCTTAACTTTTGAAAATTCAAAAAAAAAAATGGGCTCAGATTTTCGATGGTAAATTATTCTTAAGCTTGGAAAGCGTTTATAAGTTTCTAAGTAATAAATATTTAGTTATTTAACCAAAAAGAGCCAATTGTAAACTTTAAAAGAGCCTTACACTAACCGAGGAAACTCAGCTTTTTCTATAATTGGGTATACAGACTTTAAAGCAGTGTTCCCCAGCCATGCCCCTGGGGCCGAACACACTCGAAAATTCAGAGCGAATGGTTGCCGAAGTAATGCATCAGTTAGTGTTAGAGAGAGACCGAGAGCCTCTCTTCTTGGTAAAGCTTCTTTAGTTCAGCAAAAGTATTTTTTCTAGTTGCTTGCTTTCTTTCTCTTCCCCTCAGACTTTAACTCTTAACACTGCGTTTTTCATGAAAGAGCATCAAAACTTCGTTTCAATCTGCCAATAAACTGCCTATGAGCACTCCCCTTATCGAGCAGGACGTTTCATGTGTCAAGCTTGCTTTTCCTGTATGACAACACCTCCTCCTTCTCCCTTTGCCACTGCTGCTGCTGCCCCTGATATTCCTTTTCACTCTTCGAATGAATATTGAACGCATTTATCATTTTGTAACAAGCGGAAAAATTAAACACAAACATTTGTTATAGAGCAAAATATGAGAAACTTATGCGGCAACGGATATCCTTGACATATCCTGTCAATAGGGGGGACATCGACGACACTCCACTTCATGTGCGCAAAATACTTTTGTTGCCAAAAAAAAAAAAAAAAAACTATTGGAATACATTTGATGCGATCTCTTATCGTTCTGCATTGATTAGGCTACTCGAGTTTCACGACACCTGACGGGAAGTCGGTATCCTCTGCCCATAATATTTTAGTTCTACTTTTTCTTCTTTGGTTCTGTTGTTGTTGTTGTTTTCCTTCTTTTTTTTTTTGTTATATTTTATATCAATTGACATGGCACATTGGCCCAGCTGCCTGAGCGTCTGCCGCCGCAGCATATGAAATGCCATTTTATGCTTTATGTGCCTGTTAACTGTGGTCTATAATTATCGAGCAGCAGCAGCAGCAGCAAAAAGAGAAATATTAAGTTGAAATATTTTGTATGCCCTTGGGCTGATTTCTGGGCCTGCCGCGGCGGTATGTGTAATGGCAACTGATTTATCGTATTTGAAACATTTTTAGCAATGTTTTTTTTTTGGTTTTTGGTTTGGCATCAGGCATTAGTCAGTAAGGCTCTGAGAAAGACAGGCCAAGAGATTCCTGCAGAAAGGGGAAATTTCACATTATGAGAGACACTCCAAAATATACTGGCATATTCTATTGAAGTCAGAATCGTAGGAGTTAAGTTTCGTTAATATTTTTAAAAAAAGTTTCTATATCACACATATCTAGTAAGATCTTTTTGGTATTTCAAAAATCAGATTCTTGATACTTTTACAGGGACCCTGTGAAAAGAAAAAGTTAGCACATACGCTTATTGTTCTCGAGCTCAATAACAAAGCCCTCAACCGAGGCACAACCGATTTAGGTTCAGTCGTGTCTACTACGCACACGTCTGTGAACCTGAACGAATCAAAGCCCTCAACCAAGGCACAACCAAGTCTGGTTCAGTCGTGTCTACTACGCGCGCGTTTGTGAACCTGAACAGAAAAGTCCTCAACCAAGGCACAACAAAGTCCTCAACCGAGGCAACACGAAGTCCTCGACCAGGGGTAACTTCAACATTAACTGAGGCTGCTCAACCGAGGCACCTCAACGAGAGGCAACATCATCCCGGCTGAGACGAACTTGCTTGTCGACTCGAGCAACCACCGGCCATCGACGCAACTACGCAAATCCCTACTCGGTGCAAATGCTCAGCACTTCTGAGTACTACAATTAAAATGAAGCAGTATTGGACCAGAGTAAAGATACCAAGAATTTGAGATTCCTTTATTATAGAAATTTGCATAATTTTGGTTAAATAAACTCTTAAACTAGCGTAATAACAAATAACCTCTCACTCATTTCTTAAGCCCTTTTTGACGTTAAAGTTTGGGATCTACTTAATCAAATTTGGAAACCTCCGTTTGTTCAAAGTAAGGTAACGTATTGAAATACTGATATGATGAAAGATAATATTTACTTTATTTTAAATTAACGTCACCCAAAATATTGACTTAACACATCGTAACAAACATCATTAATTCTTACTTCTATTCTCAGTACTCGCACCATATTGTGGTTTCTTTGCGAAAAATGGGTGTCAACGCATGAAACGCAACAAACACACTCATTCGTTGAACAAAAAGAAAACTTCAAAGGATTCACCCAAAAAATGCTCAAATAATCGGAGCAACCCCATCACAGAAAAACCTGCCGCCACAACGATTGCCACGTTTTGTGCCGCACGAAAGGGTTCACAAAATTGTTGGGCGACGACGCGTCGCGTCATTTGAATGAACGACCGACCCGACGTTGACTACTGATTTGGCGTTTTGTGTCAGGATGTGCGTGAAGGGTGGTGGGGTGGGAGACCACCCATCACATGGGTCTAATGCTAATGCGAAAATGCAGGCAATTGGAAAATTTATTCAATTGTTGGCAACTCAACTAAATCACTCATTGGCTTTATTATGTGCGCCTAATTTAAATACACGCGCTTTGTTCACTTTGACTGTGCCCAGCAGCTCCCCAATCATCAGCAGCAGCGTCATCAGCATCATTCAGTCGCTTTGGTGGAAATAATTTGAAAATGAAAATTACTTTGTCTTTTTGCGGCTTGATTAAAGGCATATTGCCCAGGACCAGGACCAGGCCCAGGCATTTACTTACCTACTTTTTATTAGCGTTTACTTAGGGGCGGGAGATTGGGGGTTAATTTGGTAATACTTATACTAGAAAGGCAGGTGACTGACATTTCATTATATTAGTATAATAAAAGTGGAAGACTCTTGAAAACCCGATTTGCAGGCAGATCAAGCTTATTTTTATTTTATGCCAAGCCCCTTAATTTGAAAAAAACCTCACAGTTTTAAACAGTTTTTTTAGATAGAAGGTTCGTACCTTCTGAACATATTTAGTACTCAGGATTAATAATCCGATCCGATAAATAATTCTGAATACTAAATATGTCTAAAAATGTCTATTAAACTGTGGGGGATATAACGTCCGATTTGCGGACGCGGCAGATATAACTTGCAGTTTTTACTGGCTCGAGGTCTTGTTAGGCTATTGGCATAACTTTAAACAGAGGCACACAACACAACAAAGGAGGCTTCAGGTTGATCGGACACGTTTCATGAGGGACCAAATCCTCACTCATCAGCGATCTGGTCTTCTGCTTCAGACTTCGCGGCCGTTGGCTGCTCACTGAGTGCAAAGTCCAATGGAGGCCACACACTTACAAAGGGGAATGGCTGTCTTTTTGGTGTTTTGCGCGCATGCTGCTATTGGAATTCCCAAGCAGTTTTGCCGTCGCTGGCATGGAGTGGCTGCTCTTTGGATAGACATTTCAGGCTCAAGATCGCTGATGAGAAAGGACTTGGTCCCTCATGAATCGCGTCCGATTAACCTGAAGCCTCCTTTGTTGAGCTGAGTGCCTCTGTTTCAAGTTATGCCAATAGCATAACAAGACCTTGAGCTAGTAAAAACTACAAGTTAACAGTATAAAGGTCATTAAATCAGTCATAAAAGTACTAAAACGCATGGCACCGCGTTGTTGTTCGAAACTTAATAATAATAGTTTCATTCAAAACAACAAAAACTCCTGTTTTTGGTCTTCTGCTTCAGACGTGGCAGCCGTTGGCTGCTCACACATTTTCATTATTTATATGTTTTTATTTGATAAAAGTTAGTATATATTACAGTGGTTGCTCTTTATCGGCATTGGCCAGGGCAAGCAACAACTTTGATGCAGTTTTTTTTGGGCTGCGAGGCTTCCATGGCTCTTGATATTTAAAAGACTTGTTGAAAGATTTGGTCAAAATTGTACAAATCTTTATTTTTATAACTAGAGAGAAGCTCTAGTCCTGAGTATCGAGTACTGAGTATCAAGTAATCAGTATCGAGTACTGACTTTCGAGTACTGAATATCGAGTACTGAGTATCAAGTTCTGAATGTCGAGTACTGAGTGTTGAATGCTGTGTATTGAGTACTGAGTTTTGAGTACTGAGTATTGAGTGCTGACTTTCAAGTACTGAATATCGAGTACTGACTTTCAAGTTCTGAGAATCGAGTCCTGAGTATTGAATGCTGAGTATGGAGCACTGAGTTCTGAGTACTGAGTATTGAGTGCAGACTTTCAAGTACTGGATATCGAGAACTGAGTATCAAGTTCTAGGTATCATGTACTGAGTATTAAGTACTAAGTATCGGGTACTGAGTTTCGAGTACTGAGTATTAAGTACTTAGTATCGAGTACCTAATTTCGATTTTTGAATATCGAGTTCTCAGTATTTAGTTCTGAGCATCGAATACTGAATATCGAGTACCGACTTTCGAGTACTGAATATCGAGTACTAAGTATCAAGTACCCAGTGCTGATTAACGAAAATCGAATACTGAGTATCGAGAGCTGAATATAGTGTACTGGGTATCGGGTATTGACTTTCGAGTACTGAATATCGAGTACTAAGTAACGATTTCTGAATATCGTGTACTTAGTATCGAGTTATGAGTATCGAGTACTGAATATTAGGTACTGAGTATCGAATACAGAGCTTTAAGGTACATGTCTAGTTTCAGCAGCCCAAAAGTAAGGGTTTACGAAAAATTTATTACCGAAAAGTTTACCACATATCGACTAGCGGTTTTTTTGTTCGATAGATAATTGATCAAGCTAACTTTTAAAATTTTTTTAGTTGTTGTTGCAGCGGTTGTTGTTGTAGCCCGCTTCAAAGTCGACCCATTTTTAAAAACATAGGTGCCTGTGCGCGATTTCGAGAACGCGTCATCGGATAAAAAAAATTTAAGAGGTTTTGTTGGGAATTGAGTGGTTATGGTCGGAACTAGGATATCTGGGATCGCATATATGGAGTAAGGGGTTCTCAAAGTCAAAGTTTCGAAAATTGACCTATTTTTACCCCCTTAAATGGCCCTAACTCCGTATTTATGGACCGACAAAATATCCTAGTTCCACCATAGCACGGGTAACGAGCAATTTAAAAAACTATAAGAAAATCGGTCACAAATGGCCTCGCAATCTGACGCACCAGGGTGAAAAAGTGGTTCCGAGATAATCGCATTTAAAGTTTCGACAACATTTTTCTCTAAAATAGAAAAAATTTTGTAGGTTTTAGGCACGATTAGTTGCATCTGGCTATTAGCTTCACGGAAAAAGTTTTATCAAAATCGGTCAAGAACTTTTCGAGAAATTTGGAAAAGAGTGCCCAGGACAGGGTAAATCACACAACCAAAAAGTAGTATTTTTTTTTTTTTTGTTTTTTGTTTTTTTTGTTTTTTAAGTTTTTTTTTTTGTTTTTGGAAATAAGAAAGGTTTGCGTACAAATAAAATCTCCAACGCCAGGACCAACGTTGCGCCCGACCTACCTGTACAAAAACAAAATATCCGAATTGTATTTTTTTTTGCTTAAAAATTTCAGGGGATGTTTTTAACATTATACGCATGATTTAGCCAAAAAAAAAAATCGAAATTTTCAAAATCTGAAACTAGACATGTACCTTAAGTGCTGAGCTTCGAGTATTAAGCATCAAGTATGGATCGCTTTTACTAGGCGACCCAAGACTTGCGTTATATGAACTTAAGTTTCAGAAAAATCCATCGATTTCTCCTTCAAATGGTTCTTTATTTCCTAATCAGAGATCGGCAAGAGTGCCTGTTTTCTTGACTCGATAGTACTCGTGGTAAAAGCGTATGCGGTTTGATTCGACACATAAAATATGCAGTCAGCTCATATACTTACTTATCTCGTACTAGTATTTCTGTTACTCGGTGTCTGCTTGAGATGGAGTCAGATTTGTGGTATGTACACACACACCGCTTATATTTAAGCATGATACAATAACCAAGGTATGGCAAAGCTGGCTGTGTGCTATCAGCGCAGTCCTCAAAACGCTTTCAGCTCAGTCCGCTAACTCTTGATGCAAAAGTTCATACCTGTAATTATTGTATCGTGCATTTATGTATGAATAATTATCTTTGCTTTCGCACTTATTGTTTTTGAAAAAGCCAATGTTAACGCCTTTGAGTTGTTTTTGTAATGTCAAGAGAGATCCACAAACGAGAGAGAACGTCCAGAGAAAGAGAGACAAGAGAGAGTTCGTGACATTCAATTAACACTCAGATATTTTCTATCTGAGCTTTTACAAGTATAAGTGGCAAGTGGAGCGAGTGTTTCTGCCACTGCATATGCAAAGCACAATTATGCCATGAGCTGGTATACGACTGCGACATTTGTTGCAGTGTTTTCAACACTCGGGTGTGAAAAATATCAAGTACTTATGCAGATCTCTGTTATTGATAGATCAAAATGTGATTACTGTTTTCTTTATACAAATATTTAACGCGTTTACAGTATTCTTTTTAAATAATGATTATCGTCTATAATTTCGAAAAGAAATATTTCATACTTCTTTTTGGCTTTAAGTAGCTACATGAAAGTCCTTTTAAGCCATCTTAAAGATATACTTTTGTAACAAGTTTTCTAGAGATTAAAAATTAAGTCAAAAGCTTTTCCTTTTTGCTTACAATGTTTCAAGTCTTAGAGTTTACAGAATATTGTAAAAGTTTCAGTTTCAAGATTCATTTATTGTAGTCGTCAGTGGACAAATAACCTACTTGTGCCATCTACCCTCATTCGTGTATTCACACATTATTTCTTCTTTGCCGCAGATTCCAGTCCCTTCTCCGTTCAGTCAAGTGCGTAAGCAGTCAGTTAATTTGAAAGGGTTGCGCATTTTCGATTCCCACTGATTTGTGGCAACGTTTTTTTTTTTTTTTTTGGTTTTATTTTTGTTGAGCATTGCCAAAAAATCAGTAGAAAAAATTCCACAAAAGTGGGTGTTTTATTGAAAGTGGCGCGCATGAGTGCCAAAGGGCCAAAAAGGCCTATCAAAGTGAGCCCAGCTCCCTTTCCCAGCACACGCGAGAGTCCAGCCAACCGAGAGAGCGCGAGGAGAGTCGTCCCTGATTCTCTGATTCTGGGGCGGTTCAGGCGGAGGGGACACGCCCAAATGGTTTTTATTTCTTAGAAATAAGTAGCTGGCGGTTGCTGTTCTTTTTTTTTTTTTTGCCATTTTACGCATGCTGCTTGTGTTTCATGTGTGTGTGTTGTTCTTTTTTTTGGGAATTTGTCTCAAGATTTTTGTTGTTCAAATGTAATGAATTTTTATTACTGCTGACTAAGGCTGTGCTTAAAAACTGTTGATACGCATTTTTTGGTTTAAACCATTTCTGAAACCACTAAAATTTATAGTTGAGTTGACATTTACTTCTAACCTATTAGATATTCTGAGCCATTTTAGTACTGTTTCTGATAAAACTTTGGACTCAGTTTTTATATCGAAATATCGATATTTTTGTCCAAAAATACGATATATCGTTATCGAATATTTTTCCGAGGCGATATATCGGATATCGAATATATTTTGGTGATATTTTTCGGTGATATGGTTGATTCAGTTTTTCGAATGCTTTTTATTGAAATATGCTGAATTTGAAAAGTAAACACATTTTTATATTCAAAGAACTGAGCTGCCACTGATATGCGTGCTACATCAAAATGTATCTTAAAAATTTCATTTAAATTTGAATTGCTCGGAGTTTTTTTCATCATAAATTCGTTACCAGTTTAAAGCGATTTTGTTGCACAGTGCGACACTCAAAAAGACCTGTGAACGGGACCAATAAACTTAGAAACAAGAGATAAGTTTTTTAAATGCACTTAAAAACCACCAACGAGACAGAAACCCCCCAAACGGAACCGCACCCCTCACACAAGTAAAAAACCCCCCCCCGTTCCCTCACACAAAACAGTTTACCATCCTACCCTTTCAAGTCTTTATAGTAAACTGGAGAATAACGAATTGGTTAGTTTCACCAACGAAGCCTTGTTCGACAATGGCTTTTGACAGCAACTCCAACGGATCATTTAGTGTTACTCATATACTCTTAGTCTGTTCATAACCAGAGAAAACTAACTTCAATTCATTCCTTTGATAAACCGCGTTACGTTAGATCCATTAACTTAGTATACATATGATCCGTTTAGTCTGATCGGAGCTTATAATTTGAAACGATATCAGCTCGATTTAACGATTTTGAAAAGATTAGCTGTCAGTTGTGGCAAAACAT
This sequence comes from Lordiphosa collinella, assembly GCA_018904265.1. Classification (NCBI taxonomy): domain Eukaryota; kingdom Metazoa; phylum Arthropoda; class Insecta; order Diptera; family Drosophilidae; genus Lordiphosa; species Lordiphosa collinella. The sequence continues at coordinate 35,990 of JAEIFV010001402.1, forward strand.
TTACGTTTTTAGGTTAGGCCCTTATGTTCGATAACCTTAGACTTCCAACGGATTCGACGCGACCAACCTTCTCTAAATTCAGATTCCCGCCTGATTTTAGTGTTTAGAGCTTTGATACCTAGATTTTGAACCCGTTAGATCGCACTACCTTAATGACCCAATTATTCTAAAGAAATGGCTATTTTTTGAAAATATCGAAAATAACGATATTATCGATGTTTTTTACGGTAAATAATTTATATGAAATGATACTTTTTCAATATCGCCAAAAATATCGATAAAGTATTTTTGAAATATCCACTCCCTAGCGATTCTTTGAAATATTTTACAAAACCTCGGGAAAGGTTTTCAGTTGGTTTTTATACCCTGCGGAAGTTTGTAACGCGTAAGGAAGCATCTCCGACCACATAAAGTATTTATATATTTTTTGATCAGCATGACGAGCTGAGTTGATTTAGCCCTGTCCGTCTGTTTCTATGCTATCTCCTCCGGCAGTTTTAAAGCTATCCTCACCAAACTTTGCACGAAGTCTTTTGGTACAAATACGCTGCACATTTGTCGGAACCGGCCGGATCGGATGACTATAGCATATAGCTGTCATAGGAACGATCGGTCGAAAAACTAGTCTTAGTGAGAAAAACTTTTTTGTTTTTAATGGAAAAGCCTCCAAAGTACATATTTCTTAGTTTACTATCCTTTCCCATAATTTCACTAAGTTTGGTCGAAATCGGATGACTATAGCATATAGCTGCCATAGGAACGATCGGTCGAAAAGTGGTTTTAGTGAGAAAAACTTTTTTGTTTTCAATTAAAACGCCTCCAAACTTCGTATTTCTTTAGTTTAAAATGCTTTTCCCTGATTCCAACAAATTTGGTAGAAATCGGACATCTATATAGTATAGCTGTCATAGAAAAGTAGAGTCTGAAAAGTAGTCTTAGTTAGAAAAACTTTTTTGTTTTCAATGGAAATGTCCTCAAAATTGGCATGTATTTTTTTTATATGCTCCCACTCGATTCTGCAAAGTTTGGTCAAAATCGGACGACTATTGCATATAGCTGCAGTATAAATGATCGGTCGATAAGGAAGTTCTAGTGAGAAAAACTTTTTTGCTTATATTGGGATGGCCTCCAAATTTCTCAATTTACAGTTTGTCATCCTTTTCCATGATTGCCCTAAGTTTGGTCGAAATCGGACATCTATTTAGAATAGCTCCCATAGAAAAGTAAGGTCCGAAAAGTAGTCTTATTTAGAAAAACAAACTGCAAGTGTATACAAAACTTCGGCCGAGCCGAAGATAACTTACCCCTATTTTTATTAATAATTTTCCAGTATTTCATCAACAGATCATTAAAAATTTTATTCATTTGCTGCATACATAAAACATATTTTGGTGGACTGAGGCGCACAAGCTTATACACAAAAATGAATTCGGCATCACGAATGAAAAGTGCTGATCAGAGCGTTTGTTCATAGTATTAGTGATTGAAAATTATAAGAATACATTTAGATCAACGATGTCCAAAATTTGAAAAGGCAGCCAAGCGTGGTTGGCAAGTTTGGTAATTGTGTGTGAGTTTGGACACCACTGATTTAGATTAAGAAATTAGGAAATATGAATGGAAAAGCATTGGAAGTAATGGGGGCTGTTTGGCAAGTTTGGAAAGATATAGCCTTCTATCTCTTACTGTTTAGGCCCTGACTACACAGAGGGGAAAAACGTGGTCAGAAAATAAGATTTCTTCATCTCAAAATGTGAACAGAATGTTCTTGAAATGAGCACAATTCAGCTCACCTCAACCACCCCACCGAAAAGTATATGTAGGCATTCAGACGTGCGTTTTCAGACGCATGGCAATAGCCTAACCGTCTACGACGCGTCGCGACGGCCGCCGTCGTTGCGCGCACTAAAGGTCTTGGGCTCTACTCCCAGTGAGGTCCGTCAAAAACTTTTATTTATTTAATAAATAATAAATAACCAAGGCGGGTGGGGTGTTGTACAAGCGATGTCTCTGCGGACCTGGACCTGGGCCCGGCATAGACGCGGTGGATCTGGACAGTGAGAAATTGTTCTTAAAGTGAGAAAATCCGGTCATGATTAGTTTTTGTGACCGAATGTGCTCATTTTGAGTCCAATGTTCACGGTTTTTTCCCTCTGTGTAGATTTTCAATGAATCAGTTAGTAAGGTTAAACTCATTTATACAGAAAAGTGAGATCTATAGATCTCAAAAGCTAGAGAACACAGAACCTATGCTAAGGGCGGTTTTCTGATGTTGCTGTGATTGCAAATCTAGGAGGATTTCACGCATTTGCATAGCTAATGCTCAAAATGAGCAGTGCAAATTCACCAAATCCACCTACATTTGAAAAAACAGCAACATGAGAAAACGGCCCTAAGACTTTGTTCTATAAAACAAAAAGGAAAGGTCATTAGTCAACAATTTTCCTGTGAATATTACTCTCCCCTTTAATCGGCGGCCTTGAAATATCCCTTTATAATGGCTACATGATGATGCCTACTATCGATAAGCTGCAGCAATTTTAACTTGACATCTCAGTCAAGATTTCTGGGAGAATCTGAAAGACAGAGAGAGAGAGAGAGCTACTGTTAAAGACGCACTCAAAATGCTTTTAAGTTTTGCGAATTATTAAAGTTGTTGTTAACTCAGATTACACAAAAAAAAAAAAAAAACGCACAACGTGAGTGAAAAAACTGCTGATGTAAAGATGACCAAACACAATTTGGTTTCTTTGGTTTCTTTGGTCTCTTGTGGGGATTTCTCTTAAAAATCCGTTGTTATTGTGGCTGTTAATTTGATTTCAAAAGCCGCCGACGCCATAGCCGCCATGAATAGGCAAATTATGTACACAGGTGCAGTGGCGGTGGCGGTGGTGAGCCACTGAAGTGCAACACCCACCAAAACGCCGATCTTTTCAGATCGAGCCGAGTGATGAAAATTGCAGGCAGACAGACAGACACTGGCAGGCGCTTTCTTTCAGTTTATTCGTTTCGTGCGGCTTAATTGAATGTCAGGCGACGGCGGCGGCGGTGCGTTTGGTCAGTTGAAATCCAAAGAAAAAAAAAAATCAATGAGTGAATGGATGGACTAGCCAAATACCCCTAGTTAAGGTGTTAATCGTTTTGCTCATTCTGAGGCACGATCTGTTGAACATGAAGCAACAATTGTTGTCTGCTTCTTAAAGAATTATTATTTAAAAAGAGAGCCGGTCTCTGATCTTGCTACTCGCTGTTATTTCAACATGGTCAGGGGGTAAGTAATGAAACTTTGTGATAAAATTATGAAGTGTACTTTAGGAGGAGATTATCAGGATTAAGGGGTTACATACAGCTAATGTTTTTTCAAAATCTATGTTTTTTTTATTTTATTTTCTTAATGTAAAGGGTGATTTTTTAAGAGCTATAGGAAAGTTTTTCAAAAAAAAAACACACATGAAATTAAGAAAAATGCATGAAATCTTTATTTTTTAACGAAATATTCTAAAAATATCGGAAACTAATAATATTCATGATTTTATTGTTAAAGTTTGACCAAAGACTAAAGAATCCGCTATTTTTCCGACTCTTACTGGTGACTCGACAAATGATAAGCATCGTTATCAGTTTTGACCCATTGCCATAACGTAGAGATAGATAAGGGGCAATAGCTCATTCAGTTCCCCATGAGTCCGTTGCCTGATATGTATATTTCCCCCATTAAACCTATAACCGTAACAGTGATTCGTTTTAGTTTTAATCTCTGCTTATAATCCGCTCTAGAGTACACCTTAAGTCCATAAGAAAACCCATCACAACAGCAACTACTGTGCCAGCTGTGTGTTGGAAATAGCCCAAAACAGAGCTCTCTGTGGGCGTTTGGGGCGTGCGCATTGATTGAATGCTCAATTGAGCGCATGAACCGGCGATCATTTTGTACAACGCCTCTTCCACCTCCTCCTCCTCCTCCTCCTCCTCCTCCTCATCATCCACCACCATCACCTTTTGCTTCTACTTCACAGCGCACTCAGCTGCGATTTGAGCTTGATGCTTTGATTGATGGGTGTCAGCAAATTGGATGAGTCTTAGATTATGACTGTGATGTGGTTTCTTGGCTGGGTAAATTATTCCGAAAAATGAATACGAGCACAACAACATTTGAACAATTTCAGTAGGCCGGGCTTTAGCTTTTAACCTTCTGCTGGATGAACACATTCGTGATAGTTTATGTGTAGAGAGATGGTGAGATTTAGTAAATAAATTAATATTTACATTTTTCTTAAAGCTGTGCGCCATTATACAGATTTGCAACCTTTTTGATTTCATACAGAAATGGCACCATCTTTTCATCTTTTAAGATTTTCTTTAAAAAAAGAAAGAAAATTAACTAATCTGTAAAATAATTTTAATAAGTAACATGGGAAAATGGAAGTTTTCCAAATCTAAAAGAAAACTGGATCTGCGTATGGTATACACCGACCTACATACATGCAAAATATGTAGCTTCGTCTATCTCACTGACTATCTCAGACTGCAGAAGCACAGACGTAACATGGCTTTTATGACTCAGCTGTTAATGTTGATCAAATGTTTTTTTTTTTTTTTAATTCCTTTATTTAACAACTACTATTTACAAATAAGCACTTTGGGACAACATGAAACCACGGAAAGTTTGACAGAACATCTAAAACCTGCGGTACGGCCGCAAGGCATTGCTTCGCAGATTTGATGACCCGCCTACTCCCTGATTCTACGCTGCAAGTCCAGTCTCCGCAGAGTTGCCATAATGTTACCTGCGAAGTCACACGCTGCCTCCCAGTTTCAAATGTATATATACTTTATATGATCGGAAATGTTTACTTTTGCCTGCCAACTTCATGATGATATTTGGACATTGGTATTCGGCGTACTGACCGCAGCACTCTGACTAAAGCCTAGTACGGAGAACGCCAAACTGTTTGTGCGCACAAAAAAGCCATTTATTGCGAAAGTGGATCGTAAAAATACATTAGTGGAGATCGATAATGTCCAATGGCGTAGCCAGAAGGCAGTTGTCCCTCTATATTACAGATTTTGTATCTGAAAACTCAAGTTTCCATTTATGCCGCACAAATTGCCTTGGATGAGGAATGTAGAGCATACAAGAAGCAGACGGTAGTGTCTAAGTCGCATTATTTGAAAGATTTGCTAACAATATGAGTATATCGACAAAGCTAAGAGAGATTGTAAGATGTAATGTGATTTCAACCAATAGTTCGAGTCATAGAAGTGTTCATTCAAAACTTCCTAGTGAGCGCCAACTGTTTTGATTGGCTCCAAAACAAAGTACCCGGTGTAGACGCTATAGGAATCTGCAGGCGTGCGAGTTCAATAATAAATGTTAAATACTTTCATTATTTATTTGTTTTTATACATACATATATATTAATGTGGTTTCTCTTCATCGACATTGGCCGGTGCAAGCAACGAATTTGTTGCTGCTCTTTCTGGACTTCGAGGCTGTCTTTGGCAACTGAATCAATACACTCAAAATATTGATGAAGCCCCAAGTAATTAACCTTTTTCTTCCTCATGAAAGCGCTTCAATCGAATTTTTATTTTTTTGACATATTTTTGCACTACCGACCGTCAAAATAAATAAATTTAGTTAGTTTGGGCGCTCAAACAAAACTCGAACGGATGTTCAATAAAATCCACATGCGCAGAGTAGTTGGCAACGCGAGGACGCCAGTGTGGATTTTACCACTCCCCTGTTTGCTTGTCAGCATACTAGTCGTAAAACGTTTTACGTCAAAAATTTTGCGAGCGGTTTTACAGAGTCATTTTTATATGAAGATTTTTGTTTGCGAAACCAGCCGGATCGGATGACAATAGCATATAGCTGTCATAGGAACGATCGGTCAAAAAACTAGTTCTAGTGAGAAAAACTTTGTTGACAACACATTGAAAAACACATTGTCATATTCAGCGTAACCCCACACCTCTGATGCATATAGCATAATTGATCTTGATGTAGCTTCAAACAGATTATATTTCGCACTTGGTTTTATATCCTTTCTTGCCATGAAACTCTTCCATGTTCTGTTGATTGCAGTCCTTGCTTCTGCCAATTTGTTCCGTTGGAGTGTCTCAAATTTCATATTTTGTGTCAGCGTGACACCTAGGTATTTATACTCATTCACAGCTTCCAGTTCTGTCCCGTCCAGATACCACTTCTCCGCTCTTGCAAGGCGCCCTCTGCCATCTCTAACCACCATGATCTTGGGCTTATGATAAGGCTTAACTGTTTACAATACTCAGATAATTTATCAATTGTAAGCTGCATCTCTTCCGCACTTTCGGACAGCAGCACCATATCATCAGCGTACATAAGTATTTTACAAGTGACAGCTCCAAGTCTTGCTCCTCCGCTTAGGTAGTCATGTAAGTCTTCGATGACTGCAAGCATTCTCGACGACAATCCTAAATTGCATAGTTTATAAAAAAGGGCATTCTTGTTAATTGTGTCGAAAGCTGCACGGAAATCCGCAAAAAACATATAAAGCATTTTCTTCTGTTCTAGTTAATGCTGTGCGATGTTGGTTAGGTCAAAAATGCTATCCACAGTTGGGTAGCCCTTTCGAATTCCGGATTGGTACTCGCTGAGCAGGTTCTTTTGGTCCACCCATGCAATTAGACGGTCCAGAATAACAGAGGAGAACACCTTTACCATCGCGTTTTGGAATGAGATTTCTCTATAATTCTCTACTTGCCCTGGATATTCTTTCTTGTGTATGGGATATATAATATTTAAACGGAAGGAAACTGGTGCCTCTGAGTTCTGAAGAATATGGTTGTACACATTTGTTAGGTACTCAATAAATACCGGCGAAGCTTCCTTTAAAAATACAGCGGGGATGCGATCAACATCAGGAGCCTTTTTGCATTTGCATTTCGCAATCGCTATATTTACTTCCGCCACTGATATCGCTATATCGAGATCGCAGTTCTCAATCATGGGCAAAGCATAGCAAAGCTGGGCTGGTGGCTGACACATATAAAGAAGCTTTTGAAAATATTGTGCTAGTTCTTTTGGTTCCGCTTGAATTCCTTTATTTACTTTGCCGCCGTTTCGTTTTCGTGCTATTTCCCAGAAGTCCTTGCTATTTCGTATTTTTGTAATGCTTATTTCCAACTGGAAGTAGTACATGGCCCGCTTATCTTTGCATAATTGTAGGTTTGATTAGTCTGGTGGTAGTAAGCTCTAGCTCTTCCGCAATCGCTTTGCTTAGCATCCTTGAGCGCTTCAAGCGACATTTTCCTGGCCTCCTCACATTCCTTATCAAACCATGGTTGAACATAATCATTCCTTTTATTGTTGTATTGTCTTCCCATACATTTCGCCCCTAAACGTTCTTTATACTGATCAGCCTTATTCTGCACCCACCGCAGTTACCATTTCATGCCATTTTCCTCTTTTCATGCGGTAGTCTATAGTAGATGCGGTATCTCCTCTCATGTACGTGTATTCAAAAGCCAAAAGCTATTGAATTGATGTCAAAAGCTATTGCATTTGAATCGGGGCAGGGAACCACCTGGGGGGGGTTTCTTTGTTATTATTGAAAAGAAAGAGAAGGACATTTATGCACATATACTTCTAAACTCACCAAATATCAGGACTCTTCAAATCTAAGGAATCTTTTGTCAAATTCGCTTACTGAAATGATTGAAACCCCAAGAAACCAGGCGTGCAGAGTATTTTATAGTCTATGCACTTAACTGTAGAGCTCTTACCCATTTGGTGTTTATGTTAGCGCCCCGCACCGCCATACAACTGCATTAGTAAAATGGCTTTGCCCTCCGCTAAGTAGTTTTGACTGCCTTTCTGCATTGAAAAGGGGGAGTTTGTTGCTATAATTGAAACTATATTTGCTTAGTTTCCATCTGTTTTTCGACACTTGTTACTAGTTTTTAACGACATTTTTAATGTTAAATTAGTGAGCTTCAGTTGGTTTGAGGTTACCTGTTTTTTTTCCTAGTTAAAATTTTATGTGTTTGTAAATGTTTGCCCAATATGCTGTAAGGACGGCACTGGAGCTGACTACACACACTAAGCGAAAAGACCTCAAGTCATTTCCCGATAAAAATCTAATAAAGTGCTTAAGAGAAAACAAGAGCACAACTGGGCTAGTTTATGCGTAGCTTTATCACAATTTTCTATGCAAAAAGTTTAATTAAAATGAGGGAAATGCTCGGCTAGAGGCCTGTAAGTCTCGCATAAACTTGATTCGGGCATTAAAAGCAATTTCTGGAAATTATTTTTTAATAAATTTTGTTTTTTTTTGCTGTTGTTGTGGCGGCACACTTTGCACTATCGAAATGTGGGGATCTGTGCAGCAACAACGTCCAACGACGTCGACGACGACGACGGCCAGCCAAAGTCTCCAACTTGACTGCAGCCCTGACACTTTGCAGGTGTGCCTAGGAGGAGCACGACGGTGGTTGTAAGTGGGGAGGGCAGGGGATTGAACTGCAGATGCGCGTGCAAAAATTAATTTCATGTTTAAAGAATTTTTAATTAACTTACATGGCGTATGAGTAATATTAAATCATGGCCCAAAGAGACAAGAGGAACGCGAACGAAAAGAACGAAAGGAGCGAGCGAGGCCCAGCCAAGACCAATTCATTCTCTTTCAATTAATGGTGAACCCTGTCTGGCACTCACACACCCACCCACTCGCATGTGTGTTGTATGCCCACCCAGGCACTCCTCACACTTTCCACTTTTAAGCTGAAAGATAAATCTACAAATGTCGCAAACGAATGCCACGTGACCTTTGACACATTAGTGTCAGTTGTTGTCTGAGAGTTTGCCCTCCTACTCCCCCGTGCAGCCACATCTAAAAAAGGGAAAAGTAGAGCATGGTACCAAGACCAAGTCAAAGGACAAACAGCATGACGAGGCAATTTACGCAATTGTTGTCAAATTAAAGTGCATCCGCTTCGTTGGTCATTTAAAGCCAAAAGTCGTCACTCTCCCCCCGCCTCCACCATCTCCATCTCCATCTCCGACTCATTTAATGAGGCATCGCATCATCATGTACGCTTCTCAAAAACAGTTCAATTTCGGGTAGAAACTCAGGCAACAATGTTGACGTTAATAAATTATAAAATGAAACTAATGACAAAACACATAAGGATTAAGGGCAGGGGGAGGCGGGCGAGTGCGGGGGGCCTGTGTGGCTGATTTTAAAACTGCCACTGAGATTCGACGAGGGTGGAAATCATTTTCAACCGCGTAACGAGCGCAAATTGCTTACCCAACCTTCTTTCCTCCCAGCCACCGCCACAGGATCTTACTAGGAAGGACATCATTTGGCTTGAAAGCCACGTGACCAAACCAGAAAATTTGTTCAAGTTTCAAAGTCTGAATTTTCACTGAAACAGAATGTGGAAATATTTAAGCACGGTAAGAAATTAAATTAAATTTATGGTCAAAGATTTTAAAACTTAATTCAAGTTCTGAACCGAACCGAGTCAAAACGAAGCCGAACTGCAACAAGAACCACATAGAAAACCGGTTCGGTTCGGGTCGCATCACTTCAATGACGAGTCTTAAAACGTGAAGCGCCTTCTTTAAGGGGTCTTCTCATTGAGCAACTTTTTTTTTCGACTTTTTTTTTTGCATTTATTTATAGCTTGGATATTCAAAAATATCCCCCCAAAAGGATTTTCGAAAACTCGAATTAGTTTAGGAGATATAGTCCTTTTAGTGACCCAATGTGACCTAAATTCCCAAGCAACTGCAAACTTAAAGCGCGTTTATCTCGAAACCACGTTTTTCGAACTGGCGGCCATGATATCTCCAGTTCAACTGAACCGATTTTCATGAAACAAAGTGGAATCGACGCAGAATTGTCACCATTCTCGGGTGAACCTCGACCATAATTTTAAAAAATTTTTTACTATTTTTTTTTCACTAAACTACAAAAAAAAGTCCGAAATTGAAATTTTTTTTTTGAATGGCCGCCATTTTGTTAAAAAAAAATCACAAAAATTAAGTTTGAGGTTCACCCGAGAATTACATCTATACTGATTATAACCCCGTTTTTTGTTTTCATTTCGGACGCTCCGGAGACCCGGAATCGTGGCCGCCGTGACGACACCTTTTTTTTTCACCACCAACTTTGAAGTCTCATTACTTTTTGAACAGCCCTCGTATCGAGGCAAAAAAATTTTTTTATTTACTTTGAACCTTTTGTAATACAATAAATAAAAACAGTTTTCAATAATTCTTTGCGTTTTCAAATAAGAATTTTTTAAAAAGGGTCCAAAAAACGGGTTTTGAATGAGAAGACCCCCTTAAGATAATGATACATGCGATTTTGGCGTACTTAATCGATTTCCTGAGCAACGATTAATCTGACTTTCGGTTAAATTTAGATTCGTACTGGACAAGTATTGCCGCTCACGTTAGCCAGCAGCTTTGCGGACGCATAGCTCTGTTACTAGGGGTTACCACGGGGAGGTGTTAGTCGACTTGAGAATCAGTAAGCCAGGATCGCGCTGGGTTTACCATGTCAAACAAATCAGCAACTTTACCTTACTACATACAACCACAGGAGAGTTCCTGCCTTCCGAAGAAGCCCCCGAGCTTCGCTAATAGGGGTTGTTTTTTCTATTGTTATTATTGCACTTCTCCCAAAATCAAATTTTGGGCCTACCGCTGCACTAGATGCATACAATTGCGCACACTGGGTGCTAAAATGTTCATTTTATTTCAGCCTTAAGTTCAGCTTAGTTTAACCGAACAAAAGAGTTGTTTTTTTCAGCCTGAAAATGTATTTAGCAACGGCTGCATTGCAAAGCCATCATGGACTGCGAGACATTATTTAAGTGAAACAGCGTTAAATCCACCTTTGCGCCCCGATCTCTACTTTCCCAAGGGATCACATTTCTGGCGGTGCCATTCGTATACATACTAAGTGTAACGATTTGTATTTCATATATTTTGCGTACAAGTGACTTTTAACAGAGTTCTTAGGATTTTTATTCCTGAGCCCCTATACCCTTGCAGAGGGTATTATAAAATTGTCCGGATGTTTGTAACGCATAGAAGGAAGCATCTCCGACCACATAAAGTATATATATTCTTGATCAGCACGACGAGCTGAGTTGATTTAGCCTTGTCCGTCTGTCCGTCTTCCGTCCGTCTGTTTCTATGCTATCTCCTCCGTCAGTTTTAAAGCTATCCTCACCAAACTTTGCACAAAGTCTTTTGGTACAAATACGCTGCACATTTGTCGGAACCGGCCGGATCGGATGACTATAGCATATAGCTGCCATAGGAACGATCGGTTGAAAAACTAGTCTTAAAGAGAAAAACTTTTTTGTTTTTAATGGAAACGCCTCCAAAGTCCGTATTTCTTTACTAGTTCTTAAAATTTTTGTTTATAATGAAAACGTCCTTATCTTTCTTTCATGATTTCATTCTACAAAGTTTGGTCGAAATCGGATGACTATAGCATATAGCTGACATAGGAACGATCGGTCGAAAAACTATTTCTAGTGAGAAAAACTTTTTGTTTTTAATGAAAACGTCCTTATCATTGGCATACACTTATTTTATATACTTTTACACAATTCTACAAAGTTTGGTCGAAATCGGATGACTATGCATATGCTCCCATAGGAACGATCGGTCGGAAAACTAGTTCTAGTGAGAAAAACTTTTTTGTTTTTAATGAAAACGTCCTTATCATTGGCATACACTTATTTTATATACTTTTACACAATTCTACAAAGTTTGATCGAAATCGGATGACTATAGCATATAGCTGCAGTATGAATGATCGGTCGAAAATGAAGTTCTAGTAAGAAAAACTTTTTGTTTTAAATGGGATCGCCTCCAAATTTCGCAATCAACAGTGCATTATGCTTTTCCATGATTTCACCAAGTTTAATCGAAATCAGACATCTTTATAGTATAGATCCCATAGAAAAGTAATGTCCAAAAAGTACTTAGAAAAACTTTTTGTTTCAGAAGCTTCAGGGTATACAAAACTTCGGCCGAGCCGAAGTTAACTTTCCCCTATTTTTTTTTTTTTATTTTTCAACATAGGATCCTTTTAGGTCGATACACTTTTCCCAGCGATGTTAAATAGCTTCGATACCTTTTTTATACTAATAACTGTGAAGTTCTTCAAAATAGGCATTAACCTCGGACTTTCTTCATTGTTGCCAAATCTTTTTCCTCCGAGCCATTTTTTCAAGTTTGGAAATAAGAAATAATCATAGGGAGCTAAGTCTGGCGAATAAGGGGCGTGAGGTAGCAATTCAAATTTTAATTCATTAATTTTAGCCATTGCAACGGCAACATCCTCACGACGCTATTTCTGTTCTGAAGTCAGCAAACGCGGCACCCATCTTGCGCATAACTTTTCATGTCCAATTTTTCGGTCAATATGCGATGTACAGCACTTTTTGAAATGCCTACACATTCAGCTAACTCACGAACTTTCAATTGCCGGTCACTCAATACACATTTATTAATTTTGGGCACCATTTCTGAAGTGGTCACCTCATTTGGACGCCCATTACGATGTTCATCTTCGCAGCTCAAACGACCTCGCTTAAACTCAGCCACCCAATATTTTATTGTTGTAAACGAGGGAGCAGAGTTACGTAAGGTAGAATCCAGCTCCTTTTTAATATTGGTTGGGCTTGGACCTTTTATATGAAAGTATTGTATCACATAACGATGACCAATTTTGTCCATGTTTGCAATTCAATAACAAGCGTTCTCTATTAAAATCGACCAAAAAGAAACTGTGCAAGGTAAAGGCACCAAACTTCAAACTTGAGCTTTAAATAGTCGGTACTTCCCCTTTTTAATATTTTTTGTGAAAATTTTCCAACACTACTGTGCTAGGTCGGCCATTTCTGGGACGGCAAAAAACAGTTTGGTTACGGACACAACGAAAACAGGGAGCGAAAGACAGTTTCAGTTCTGTTTTTGCTCAATTCTGTTGAGCTCAGAGCAAAGACCGCATTTTTCGTTAGTGTTTCTCTCCAATATGTCATAAATCCAGATATTTATACCTAGTGTGGCATCCATTATTCCTAGAGTGCCAAAAAATTCGACAAAATCGTTTATTTTCCATATCTTTAAAACAAAAGCTGATGAAGCCAAACCGAGACCAGTTTTAGAATCAGTAAGTATAAATGTATCACATTTTTGCATCGACAAGGCTGCACCTCACAAAGTTGGTCGTTTTGTCGGCCTGTGTTATTGAAACATTTTTCAATTTAAAAGAAATGCGAATTTCTAAAATTCATGGAAGCATTTAAAAGTAGTTTTTAATTCTGATGGTTTCCTTTTCACGTTCGCTTTTGATATTACGATTCTTACAAGTTTGAAACCGCCAATGTTATCGGAACATCTTACCAGGAAATGTCCCGCCCTAAATTCTCATACCTTGGAGATTCGGCTTGAAGTTCGTTTTAAACTTCTGAGGAAGTCCTTAGTCCTTCCGGACTGTAGCTCTAATTCTCGATTGCTAGAAGCCACTGGGCCTATCACTTATGCGATTCTCTCGTAAAACTCTAAAATTGCAAGTTATTGACTCCCGATTTCTTAATTCTCTTTACAAATAACTCACTTACGCACAAACATTTCGCGACATCTACACACTCCATTATTCATATATCCAGCATACATACAGACACCATATACATATATTAATTTGCTTCCCCATGGGCTCTCGCCAGACTGAAACTTTCACAGCTATCCACACCTTGTTAATATGAAATTAATGACTGCATTAGATAAATTACATTCCAGGTGCTGCCTTTCGGTTTTCTTTTTTCGCTTTTGTTGTGTGGTTTTTGCTATTCTATTATTAAGTGACATGTGGAAGGTCTAAAAACTAGGGTCATAGTCACTGTCACTGCTACTACAAATTGCCACTAAACCATTGATAGTAATCGAAGCCGGGCTCCCCGCCCGAGCGCCCTCTAACCACAGACAACTTTTGCTAATGACTCTCGAGGAGTTGCCGTTGCCTTTTGCCTTTGCTTGTTATTGTAATTAGCCTCCGCCCCACTATGCTTTTGGCCCGCTCTCTGGGTGGGTGAGTGGTTGTAGGTGGGAGGTGGAGCATTAAAATATGATTAACTTTTTGGTTCATGCCATTGTCGTGTCTATTTAATTAGAATTTGAAGCCTTGTTCCTTGGTCTTGACGTGTTCCGCATATCCTTGCGCTAACTAATGACACTTACTTAGAGAGAGAGAGTGAGTGAGAGAGGGGGGAGGGCGTTGCGGCTGACAAAAGGCGCTAATCTATGTTTTACGTGTTCAACGTTTACGGTTTTTACTTCTGGAGGGTATACACGGGGTAAGGTTGCGGTAAGTGGAAGGTGTAGGACAAATTTGGAGGAAAAAATCGAATTCATGGAATTGAAAGGGATTTTCGGTGTTTTTGTTTTATTTTTACGTAAATTTGAATCGAATTTAAAGGGAAAGAGAAAGGGTGTGGCGGGTTGACATATTTTTAGGGGCCAGTTGCTACCATACATGTGTGAACGCCAGCCAAAGGCAGTGTCAGTTCAGACAACTCTGTCAAAAATTCCGACATCTGCGCAGCGCTTCTGAATCGGATCACTAATGATTTAGCTATAAATCGACTTATCACAGCCCACCCGGGACTATTTTGTCACATCAATATTGATGTTATCTCGTTAAAAGTAATCCTCTTGGGATAAGAATCATATAGATTTAGGAAAAAGTAGCATGGGGCTAGTTCCGGTCACCTTTACTTGCTGTTGGCGCCATCTTTGAAGTAACTAGCCTCGAAAAAGCTTCTCAAGCTCTCTCGCTAGCAGCGCTGCTTTCAGCTGCTACTGCAGCACCATAATTCATACTGAGCATACATTTTGGTGCATAGTATATGGTATAAAAGTCGGGCTTGACCGACTTTCTTTCTTGTTTTGCGATGGAAGATCTTTGGATTTGCATGAGATTATGTTTACTTCATGTCGTAGTGCAGCTTAGAAGATAAAATCGGTTAAGGGGGTCTTCTCATTGAGCAACTTTTTTTTCGACTTTTTTTTTTGCATTTATTTATAGCTTGGATATTCAAAAATATCCCCCAAAAGGATTTTCGAAAACTCGAATTAGTTTAGGAGATATAGTCCTTTTAGTGACCCAATGTGACCTAAATTCCCAAGCAACTGCAAACTTAAAGCGCGTTTATCTCGAAACCACGTTTTTCGAACTGGCGGCCATGATATCTCCAGTTCAACTGAACCGATTTTCATGAAACAAAGTGGAATCGACGCAGAATTGTCACCATTCTCGCGTGAACCTCGACCATAATATTAAAAAATTTTTTACTATTTTTTTTTTACACTAAACTACAAAAAAAAAGCCCGAAATTGAAATTTTTTTTTTGAATGGCCGCCATTTTGTCAAAAAAATCACAAAATTAAGTTTGAGGTTCACCCGAGAATTACATCTATACTGATTATAACCCCGTTTTTTTTTTCATTTCGGACGCTCCGGAGACCCGGAATCGTGGCCGCCGTGACGACACCTTTTTTTCACCACCAACTTTGAAGTCTCATTACTTTTTTGAACAGCCCTCGTATCGAAGCAAAAAAATTTTTTATTTACTTTGAACCTTTTGTAATACAATAAATAAAAAAAGTTTTCAATTATTCTTTGCGTTTTCAAATAAGAATTTTTTTAAAAAGGGTCCAAAAAACGGGTTTTGAATGAGAAGACCCCCTTAAGTGGTTATTGCCAGAGTTCAACCAAATTGCAGATTAGTCGAATATTTTCATTGAGGGCTTCAAAAGTCTGTGGCTTATTGACATGCATCGTAAGTTCAAAAAACCTCTAAAGAAAAAGTGAGCAGCACAGAAATCTTTGGATCGTATATTACGGCGCAGAGAATAGAAAAATTGGGCTACGACGACCTTTAAGAAGTAAGAAAGATGGCAAATCAAAATTCAGGGTAACTAACGATGAACATTTTTTTTTTTAAATCCACTATCCTTTGAAAACTTCAGGAGTTTATTACACAAAAACCTTAGCCAATCAGGTCAAGTCCAGCCAGGGGTTTTCCTACTTTTACTAGTTGCTTTTAAATTTAGTGTGTCTCGTTGGTATCAAATTTTTGTGGTGCACTGTTTAATTATATGTAAAAGAGCTAAAGGACCGATCCACAACATGAGAATTTGATGAGGAGAAGGTCGTAAACTATGGCCCCACCTTTACAAAAACAAAAATCCTAAGAACAACTTAACATTGATCAGATATATGCAAGCTTTTGGAGGTACAGAGTATATAAAAGTAGGGCTTGGACTTTCTTCATTGTTTCATATCATTTGGCTATTATATAATGTAGTTTTGAACCAAAAGAATATAAATTACTTGAGTAGATATTAAATACCCTGTATTTCAGCTGCACCGGTGCGGCATTAACGAATTCCTCAACTCTTCGTAGTGAGCACTCGCCACCAGACCAACCACCAGCCAAGTATTTGCCTAACGACTTTTGTATGGGAATGTTCGGAAAACGTACCGATCGGTCCGACCCTGCGGTGATGGGTGCCCCCCAAAGGTTTTTAGAGATTAGTTTTGGGGTGATGCCGTACCTGTCGTTAACGACGCGACTGTCGCTCAGTGATGCATACGGTAGTTAGGCCTGGTAGTGCCTTGACACCAGCTGAACTACAGGGTAGTTTTAGAATAATACTAAAAATGTAATAATGATATCGCTTCATAGTCCATTGTGTGAAGCCGGCGCTTTAAGTTACCAGGCCTCCCGCTCTTTTAGTATACACAAAAGGCCTCAGGTAAATATTTTAGTGGCTTGTTTGGGTCAGATTTAAAATGAAACATTGGTGGAATAGTACAAGCTACGACTGGTCGAACCTTTTTCACCTCAGGTTTTACTTGGTTCTCTGTTTTTAGCCTGCTGCGTCTATCATAATTTTTTGTTTTTTTTTTCCCAAAAAACACACAGACTGAGAGAGAGAAAATAATTGTAGTAAAATGACCAGGCACAGCTGATGTGGCCGCTGCTGCATTTTGTTAAAAGGTGACAATTAATTTGTCAATAATGAAAATTGTCACCAGGCACTGGAACAGGGACAACGGCGAGGGGGAACAGGGTCGCGTTGCTTCGGTTTCGGTTTTCGTGCTCGTGCCCATTGCTCTAATGATATATAGCCTAGTTGACGTACCGGCAGTTGGGTCAGGTGGGTAATTTTAATTATTTTGTCATTTGTATAAATTAAAATATATTTGTTAAAGGGTTGTCACTCAATCTCACTTTCTCTCTCTCTCTCTCTCTCTAGAGTACTCCCTGGGTGTATTGGGTATTGATTAATGATTATTTTGACCCTGGGCTTTTTGCCCCAATATGTGGCGTGACAACTCAATCAAACATATGCATGTACTAATGGATTGAACCCTTTAATTTGTATATTGTGTGCATTTTGTATGAGGTTGAGGGTTGACATATATTTCCACAATTCAAGCAAAGTCTTTAGCTTCATACTGCCTTTCCCCATGCCCACGCATTTTGATCCGTTTTAGTTTAGCTAATGAGAAATTAAAATTCCCAGGAATTTTTCACATTAAACCCAAAGGAGCAGCAGCAAAAATGGCCAACAAGTATGAAGACGCAGACGCGAAAAAGACAACAAAAATGGCGATAGAAATCGTGATACAATCACGTCTAGACTTTTACGAGTTGCGCCTACAAAAAAAAACAACACAAAAAATTTATAAGAAATAAGAACTGCAGCAGAGACAGCTCTCTGGGCAGGTCAAACGGGCAACCACGTCAAAACAGAAAGCCAAAAAAAAAAAAAAAGCAGCAACAACTTTTGGCCATCGGACTTGACTTGGATTTGAAAACTTAAACTTGCGCCGGCAGCTGAAGATGCCAAAAGCAGCAGCAGCCGCACCACAAACAGAAACAGAGATGAAGGCGGAAGGCAATGTCTGCGGCTAATTACAGGCTTGCCAGTAACAACAACAATAACAACAACACCGAGACAACAACAACTACACGCCAAACAGAAATGATATATAAGTATGCAAGTACCAAGCCAAAGAGTTGCCTTTGACTGCAAAATCCAGGCTGCTGCCTCTTTATTTATTTTGTCTGGAAGAAAAGAAGGTGGACAAGTGCGGGAGGTGGGGTAGACAAGTATATATTCAAAAAATACCAAAAAAAAAAATGGATGGTTTAACTATGTATTAGACTTTGTCCAAAGTTTTCCATTGACTGCAGTTCAGAAGGTTCGAACTGCCACTTCATTTGGAAAGCTTGGCATACTTTGTAACCTCTTACTCAGAACTTATGATGCATGTTCACTCTGCCCCTTTGTGTACTTTGAGTTGATAAGCAAATATTGGCAGTAAATGAAATTAATTACCTATAATTTTCTTGCAGCTCTCCCACCCGACAATTCTCTTTCTCGTATGTTTCCGGACGAGAATTACGTAAGTTTCTCTAAAAATCGAAGTCCGCATTTT
>JAEIFV010001403.1:0-54469 GCA_018904265.1 Lordiphosa collinella
TTGGACCTTGAAACCTTCGCGCCGGCGTCTAACCATTGACCAAAATTTCATCGCAATCGGATGAACGGTATAGTTTTAGAATTATCGCGGTTTTTGGACTATTTCCCGCCCATTTCTTCAAATCAGAATCCTTCGCGGGCAACCGTCCAAACATTCTCCAAAGTTTTATAAGAAACGAACATTTTCCATTTCGCGGTTTCTTCTCCTTCCCGGGCAAGCGTCGATCAATTTCCCAAAGTTTTAGCGAAAACTTAAATTTTGCAATTTTCGCGGTTTTTGGACCGTTTTCTGCAAATTTTATCAACTTAGAAACCTTCCCGGGCAAGCGTTCAACCATTACCAAATTTCCATTGCTATCGGATGAACGGTATAATTTTGCAAATTTCGCGGTTTTTGGACCATTTCACAGACATCAGCACATACACTTTCCTGATCGACATGAACATACTGTGAAAATTCGAGAAGATCGGTTCAGCGTCTTGACGCCCATAAGGGACAAACATACAAAAATACTTTCACTTTTATATTTGGTTGTAAGCAGGTATGGGGGTGTTTGGGTGGGTGACCCACTAGAGTGCGCGACCGCTGTGCATGAGGTTGTGGGTTTTTCCCCCCTTCCCGGAACATCTAATGAAAAGTTTTTTTCTTTGAACAAAACTTTACACCCGGCCACACCTCTTGCTGTTGGCGCCAGCATTGCAGTAATTAGCCATGAAAAGCTTCTCAAACTGCCGTTCGGATTCGGCGTTAAACTGTAGGTCCCTTTCTCTTGTGCTAAAATTAGAAGCGCACAAGCCAAGAGTTTGAGAGAGGCTCGGCTTTGGCCCTTTGGGGCTGTGTCATCTTGACAAGCTGATTTTACTTTTACTTTACTGCCAGTCAGCCTGTTTAGTATTCTGTTACTTATGAGAAAAAACATGTTTCGATTTTAAATTATTTTGACAAATTTAGTGAACAATTCAACAGCTATTAAAAAAGCTTCATAGCTCAACAAGTCTAATGTATAAACTGTAACCGAGGAAGTATGAATTTTGGCAGAAGCTAGCGGAAGACATAAACTCAAAGTCTTGCTCTACTGTCGAGCTTACTCCTTGCCATTCACCACTGTAACTGAAATTTGTAGACCCGGCTTCGGACCCCGCTCGTATCTTGCCTTACCTGTTTACAAGAACCAATGCAGTTTGGAAATCCCCATAATTCATAAATATCTTTGGCAGTCTTTTTCCATCCCTCGCTTGTGGATAGTTTTATATTTTGTATGGTTTTTTATAAAATGCTTGCCGCATATAATTTTAAGCACGCTGAATATAGCATCAAATTGTTTCCAGTCTTGTCCATTTTGGAGGATAAAAAATAACAAATTAATGACAAAATAATTAGTTTGAAAGTACAATTTAATGCATTAATCTTCTATCGAAATCAAATTTTCTTTTGGCATTTCGTTCAGGTCAGTATTATTTCTATCGTATTTATCGATAAGTCGAATCTAATGTATTGAAACCACATTAAATATCACGATATATTTGCCTCGCTCACACACACGAAAATGCATTGTCATATGGCCATAAAGATTTTAAATTCTGTATGCTACGTATAGAAAATCTACACAGAGAAAAAAGCTGTCAGATTCATATTGATATCCGCTGGTTAAAATTAACTTTTGAATCATATCAAAACTACAAAACAAGGTCGCCTAAGTTTCACATTTGTACAATGAACGCCAGAGGAGCTGCTAGCTAAGTGCTTTTTTCACAGACTGGCGGTTGTGTGTTCGAGTCCTGGTGGTGATCAGCAATTTTTGATCGTTTGTCTGAAAAAATACCATCCTGATATTTTCGAACGTCTCAATTTGATATTTGTCATATCGGAGTAAAATTGAAATTTACAAATGTGGAAATGACTGCCATTTCAGATCATTTTTTTTTCTCAGTGTACAAAAAACGTGTTGTTGATCCTATTCGCATCTCGACGCTTATCGCTTCCCTGTATTACTGTGATTTACGGCAATGCCACGTATATGTTTGATAGCCGTATGGGGTAAGTAAGAAATTAATTTAAGTGGCACATTTTGTATAAAGAAGACTTTGCGCATCTGTGCCCCTCTTTTCCCTCCTGTGTCATTTAGAAAAGCTACTTGCCGCATTTAGAAATGAGAAAAATAAACGCAGCAATGAAGCTACATAAACGTAATCGGTAGAAAATAAATGTAGTTTTTAAATATTTTGTTTTCTCTGTGTAGGATTTACTAAGTTGTCTTAAAACTAAAAGATATACATATAGGATTTGAAAAAATCACCAGAAAAAACTCGCAATGCAGCACTGTTCAATCGGCTAAGAAAAGGAATGAACCAGATCGCAATTGATTCAGTTCAGTTCAATAGAGAAGAGATTGCGTCAGCCAAGCGAAGAGAAAATAAATGTTTTCTAGAGTAACTATGTTCATATTATGTTCATATTATCTATACATCTATATAAAAGTGAAAGTATGTTTGTATATATGTATGTTTGTCTCTTATGGGCGTCTAAACCGCTGAACCGATCTTCACGAATGTTCATGGCGATCAGGAAAGTGTCAGAGGCTAAGTCTCATGTCTGTGTAATGGTCCAAAAACCACGAAATTTGAAAAATATACAGTTCATTAGATTGCAATGAAACTTTGGGGAATGAATTGAACGTTTGCCCAGGAGGGTTTCTAAGTTGAAGAAATTTGCGGAAAATGGTCCACCGCGAAAATTGCAATTTTTACGGTTTCGGTAAAACTTTGGGGGATGGTTCGACATTTGCCCGCAAAGGTTTCCAAGTAAAAGAAATGGTCGGAAATGGCCCAAAAACCGGGATATTTACAAAATTACACCTCTCATCCGATTGCAAAGAAAATTTGGGAGTGGTGGAACGATTGCCCGGGAAGGTTCTAAGATGAGACAAGTAAGGGAGCTGTAGTCGAGTGTCCCGACTACAAAATACCCTGTTCCCTTGATTTCGTGTGTTTTTTCTTTACATACACACACACTCACACATACACACACTCCAACATTCACACAAACGCATGGCATGCGGCCGCACTCGATAACTGACAATGCAAGACCCCCCCTCTCTCCCACAATCAAAATTGATTCTTATATAACTTCGGTGTTTATTGACCGATCTTAGTGATCTTTTCAGAATAGATAGATATTGGGCCTTACTTGATTTATGTAAAGTTTGGTAGGTCTATCTAAAAATTGTGGCTGTGACAGTTTTTTGCGCTTAAAGGGGGGAGGGGGAGGAATTTTTCAAATCTGAAACAAACTCGTATTGAATCGAGTATACACCTACCTACATTCAATTTGTGGCTCTAGCTCTTATAGTCTCTGAGAAACACGCGTTCATACGGACAGACGGATAGACGGACGGACAGACGGACAGGGCTAAATCGACTCGGCTGTTGATGCTGATCAAGAATATATATACTTTATAGGGTCGCAAATGCTTCCTTCTATCTGTTACATACTTTTGCACAACTTCATGATCCCCCTTTTCCCATTTTCAATGGGAACAGGGTATACAAATTTGCGGAAAACGGTCCCAAGACAGCGAATGTTGCAAAGTTTACGTTTTCGTTAACACTTTGGGAAATTGATCGACGCTTTCCCGGGAAGATTTTCAAGTAGAAGAAACCGCAAAATTTGCAAAATGTTCGATGGTTATGAAACTTTGGAGAATGTTTGGACGCTTACCCGCGAAAGATTCTGATTTGAAGAAATGTGTGGGAAATAATCCAAAAGCCGCGAAAATTCAAAAACTATACCGTTCATTTGATGAATGAAATTTTGGTCAATGGTTGGACGCTTGGCCGCGAAGGTTTCTAAGGTCCAAAAATCGCGAAATTTTAAAAATAACCTTATGAGTATTTATGAAAGCGCTTAGTGCTTATATTACAATGCAGGTGTTAGTAAATGGAAGCTAAAGATTATACGGTCCAAAATGTTGCGAAATTTTCCAGAAATACATTTTTTATCCGATTGACTTGAGACTTAGCTTGTAAGGATAGTAAGCGAAATAGTTTGTGATGGAATGCAATATTTTAATCCGATTGAATTGAAACTGGTTTTGTAAGAATACTAAGCGAATTACTTAGTGATTTCATTATCCAATGCTGGAAAATCTGGGTGCATGTAATACCGCCCGCTGACACAACGCCCGCGGGGTGGGAAAATTACAGGTCAAATTTGCATTGAAGAGGCATTTGTGAGGATAGCATGTGAATTAATTTGAGATGAGCTTCTCCTTTTTTGACAATTCTGTCCCCAGGGTGGGAAAACTCCCGGAAAGTTTAGTAGGGAAATGAATATTTTACAATTGAAGGATACCAAGAAGTTTCAGACTCCATTTCTGATGTTAAAAAATCAACCCTCTGCATGTAAAATGAGATGCGGGGATTCCAAACCTTTGAAAAATCTAGGGTTCGTTTATTGGACCAGTTCATTAACCTGCAATTTTGGTTTGAACCTTGGTTCACAGCTTCTTAGTTTGCTTTTCATTTTACAACTCGAATAAGGGCTGAAGTAGTTTTCGACCAATGTGCATTGGATCGATCAAAGAATTTATTAGAAATTCAATGATGGAAAGAACTTTTCAATTGTATAGTATGGCATCTCCCTGTGCTTTCCCACCTGTTTGTTGGTGCATGGCTTACTATGGATTCTGTTGTACTCAGAATTGTGTTTTGTATTGTTGTGTTATACGGCTGCCGTTGTCACTTGCATTGTCAGCAAAAAGCATTGACAAAAGATGACACACAGTTCAATTGCATTCTATGTGGAGGAGTGCAAGTGACTCTGAGGATAAATGAAAATGAAAATGAATTCCAGTTCCATTTGACATGCAAACTTTAACCCCCACAACAGGATATAAAAAAGCATATGGGGCACTAATTTGTAGTTACGACTCGGAATGCCAGGCAAACCTCAAAAAATTCAAACAACATTTCATTTCGACCTGTTTGGCTTTTTGCAAGCTGCCATCTGTCAGTCCATATAAAAAATCAATATTTACATGCTCTTCTGGCCTGCAGTTAAATGGATAAACAACTGAACCAAAAACGAATTCCCTGGCAAACGGAAAGCAATCTAAAAAAAAACCAGAAAAAAAATGAGCCGCAAGCAGGGCTCAGCTATGTATTTGAGTGCATCACACACATGCAAAAAACAAAACCCCAAACAGAACGAACAGCGGAATCAAAGTTGCTTAGCTTTCTTCTGTTGTTGTTTAAACGCAGGCAGCTTGGGCTTGCAAGGCGTATACGTAATTCGGCCAAAGCATAAAGTGTTGAAATTGAGTTGTATGTTAAGAACTTGGCTTTTCTGTGTCATCTCCGATTCGCATTGTCATGGTGCGGGTAAATTGGGCGCAAAAGGGACTCACAAAATTTAATGAAGCAAATGCTGTGTAATTTTTAAGGTATGCATAAAAACGGGTTGTCATTTTTTGTGAGTGCTCTCTACCTGTTTTTCTTGTCTCCTGTCGCCAGCACTGAGATTGGGAATTCAGCAAAATTTCCATAGTTTTTGACTCAGATTACCAAAGTGTGTGTTCATTTGCATATGGTTTGTACGGTGTCGGATTAATGCTACAGAGTTGATATATTTTTATTAACTTCATTACTTTTTACTGTATTCTAAGGCAAAGTAAGAAAATGAAAACAAACTTACCAGAAGTCAAAGGGAATTGGAGAGTAGGTATAGAAATGTTAAAGAATTTTACGATTCCAATAAATTTCGGTATTCCATTTGGATATATATAAAGTTTGAGGTATCTTTGTCATGCTCTTGTCACACATAACTCATAAACTGAAATTGAAACTATGCCATGTACATGAACTTTCCCCTATGCCCTTAAGTTAGTGGGAGTATGTGTGAGTATGCCAAGTTATAACTTTGCCATAATTCATAATATAAAGTAATATTTGCCAGCGGCGGGCGTCTAGTGGCCTTTCCCACAAACATTTGTGGAGACTCCTGTGCATGTTCATTGGCTCTTAAAATATGCGGGTAGCAATAATGGCGACTACTCTGACATAATGAGTTTCGTACCCGAGCTGTGCAAATAACGTTCATTGCATTACACTTGCAACACTCAACCAGTCACATCCACACATTGTGTGAAATTTAATTAGTACCTGGACGGGGACTGTGTGCGCTTTGTTACTACAAAGTTACCGTCGACCATTTGCAATTAGTATGGCCCAGATCGTGTCTCTTATTAGCCAACATACATCCATCCACCGACAAGCAGATCCGCTTAACCACAAGAAACAGTTTTTTGCTAGTTTCCTCATCTCCTGCATGTTCATTGTACTTAAAAGTTCGTAGAAAGCCCAGCCAAGCACAAGTGAAAACATAAAAAATGCATCAACTGCTGCTGCATGCCACTTAAATTGAGACAGGAGAAGCTCTTTATGTGCCACCAATTAGTTGTAATTGAGTTAGACTTAACTGCTCAGCAGTGCTTAATTTGAAGGGATACAAAATGTATAAAAAATGCACATCATGGACTTCAATTAATTTCATGTTTTCTGTGTGCAGCTTTAAATGTTTGAGTCTAAATTCAATATTAAATATTCAAACAAATAATACTAGCTTTTATTTATTCAAACCTCCAGATTTACAGAAGGGCTGCAAATTCCATTAGTTTAGTAATTTATTTAAATAAATGAAGTTTTTCAACTACACTCAGAAAAACCAACCCTATTTTAAAATTCTGCCCTGGTATTTAGAAAAATTTTCTAATCATCAAAAAAAAAGTTAAACTAAGAAAAATATGCCTGATAAAAATTGTTTTTTGGAAAAAAACTTTTCTGATTTTTCGGATAATTAGGGCGCATTTTCCTAAGTCTTTTCTTAAAAATAGGGCAAAATTAACCTTTAATTTTAGAAAATAGTAGTCCTTAAAAAGACTACTGTAATTTCTTAAAAACAGGAAAATTTTCTGGAACTAATTTTATTAAAAATATGGCGATAGTAGCCATTCATTTTAGAAAAAAGGCGTTAGATTTCGGAAATTTTTTGCTCCAGTGCAAAAATATAGAGCCCATTCAGACGTGAGACTTCAACGCTGTGAAATAGCCCAACCGTCTAGGCGGCCGCCGTCGTTGCGCGCGACAATGGTCTTGGTTCTAGTCCCAGTCAGTCCCTGAAAATTTTTATTTATTTAATAAAAATTAATCAAAACAACTGGGGTGTGGTGTTCAAGCGAAGCGGAGCTGGACCGGTGGTGGACCTGAACCGGTGGGTGGACTTGGACCTGGACCGGTGGTGGTGGACTTGAACCGGTCTGGACTGGTGGTGGACTTTGGACCTGAACCGGTAGTGGTGTTGGACCTGGACCGGTGGGGGACCTGGAACCGGTGGTGGACCTGAACCGGTGGTCTTAAACAATTTTTCTGCTTTTAAGAAAATACCTTTTCTCTTATTAAGAAAAATTTGTCTCTATATTAGAAAAAAATTTTTATTATAAGAAAATAGTTTTCTATGATTCAAAAAAGATATTCTAATTCTAAGAAAAGTAGCCCTTTGGTTAATAAAAGCTTTCCATAATATTTAGAAACTATTTTTCTAAATTTTACGGTGAGTCGCCTTAGGACGGGTTTCAAAGGCGAATTTCTAATTTTAGGTCTAATTTGGGACTTTTTTTATGAGTGTATAAAATACTTATACATAAACCCCCAAAATTTTGTTCCCCAAACCGTCAATAGCAGTGCTCCAGATAGTCTGGATATATTACACTGTGTGACAAAAAAATCAAAAACAAAACTTCTGGGATGGGACCTAGCGTAGGTTGTAGATATGGTTCAGTAGATTTCTGTGGCATACTAGAATTTTTAGTGCACATCGAAATTTTGAATAACGGTAAAAAAGTCTTTTTTCGCACAAGCACTCACTTATACGCCCATAACTTTGTCATATATCAAATGATTTTTATTTTTCTTACCGGTTTTGGAAAGAAGAAATTTAGGTCTTTAAAGATACCATATATGACTGATCAGGATTTATTTCTTATCTTGGAGTATTTGCTACGTAAACCATTTTTGATTTGTTTTTTTCCCCCATTTTTTGTCTTTGGTGACGTTTTTTGAACACTGTTTGGTTAGATACCCCCCATATTTGTTTTATTGTATAAGAACTACACTTCTTCACGGTTAGAACGTATGCCAATTTTCTAAAATCGGTCAATAATTAGCAAAGTTATTAAAGTTTTTCGGATAACGAAATTTTCGCAATATGGTGATGAGTCGCGCCATAATAGCACTGTCGACCAAAAAATTGTTGAGTTTTTAGAGTAAATTATTGAATAATTTTTTTTTAGAATAATTGTTAGAATTGTGAAGCCACGAGTACTACTAGTACTACTACTACCGTCTGTCCGTCAGTCTGTCCGCCTGTCTGTCTGTCCGTCCGTCTGTCAGTCCGTCTGTCCATATTAATAAATAGATCTCGGAGATGGTAAGAGATAGAGGCTTGACATGTATGGAACATATGCTTCATATGCTTACAGGCAGATCAAGCTTACTTTCAATTATTGCCACGCCCCCTCCCGCCCCCGAAATTTAGAAAAAACGTCATATCTTCGGCAGTTTTATAGATAGAAGGTTCGTACTTTTTGGACATATTTAGTAGTCGGGATTCTTTATCGGTCCACCAAAGGATTGGTAAAGATCGGATGAACGATAGTCAAGATATAAGCGAAAGAAACTTCTCTGCTGCAGCGCAGTAGCAGCATTGCTTTCAGCAGCTACTGCAGCATCTAAATTTACACTGAGCATACACTTTTTTGGGTAAAGAGTGTATTATAGTCGGGCTTCCCCAACTTTCCTACTTGTTTTAATTAGGCTTTTTCAGGTTTTTTTCCTAAAAAGTTAAATAACTCAACCAAATATTACTCGATTTTAATAAACTAATTTGCAGAAGATGCAAAATTAAATGTTTTTTTTGAAACTGCATACCAAAATTAGATAGTTTTATATAAATTTGACCTATTCATTATACCCTGTTCCCATTGAAAATGGGAAAAGGGGGATCATGAAGTTGTGCAAAAGTATGTAACAGGGAGAAGGAAACATTTGCGACCCTATAAAGTATATATATTCTTGATCAGCATCAACAGCCGAGTCGATTTAGCCCTGTCCGTCTGTCCGTCCGTCTGTCCGTCCGTCTGTCCGTCCGTATGAACGCGTGTTTCTCAGAGACTATAAGAGCTAGAGCCACAAATTTTTGAATGTAGGTAGGTGTATACCCGATTCAATACGAGTTTGTTTCAGATTTGGAAAATTCCTCCCCCTCCCCCCTTTAAGCGCAAAAAACTGTCACAGCCTCAATTTTTAAGATAGAGCTTCCAAACGTTACATATATCAAGTAAGGCCCAATATCTATCTATTCTGAAAAGATCAATAAGATCGGACAAAAACACCGAAGTTATATACGAATCAATTTCGCTTGTGGGAGAGAGGGGGGCCTTGCATTGTCAGTTTCCCAGTGCGTTTCCGTGTGTATTTAAGTGTGTGTTGTGGGTGTGTGTATATGTGTATGAAAACACAAGAAGTCAAGGGAACAGGGTATTTTGTAGTCGGGACACTCGACTGCAGCTCCCTACTTGTTTTTATTTAAGTACGGTGAAGTCGCAAAAAAAACTGAAAAATTCGATTTTGTTTTTCATGTAGCTCCCCCCCCAATTTTTATCCTAGATTGCAATGTAGTACACCGCTGGAAAGGTGTTACATTTCTCTTTCCAAAGACGCATTGCAAACTATTATAGGATGCCTAGTTTAAGAAATATGATTTTTTAACTATGTCAACCTCGAAAAAGACGGACTTTTAACCGTTATTCCAAATTTTGTTGTGCATTCAAAAAATTTGTGGTATGGTGTTATGCATTTTAACTATATCTACAACCTACACTATGTCGATCCCAGAAGTTTTTTTTATTAAGACTGTTACAAAATGTATTAGGTATGCCCCAACAAATTAACAATTAACAATTTTAATCAATTAATTTTGGTCCATGTTGCAACCAGTTTCCTGTATGCATTCATAATAATATGTTTGAAAATATTGGGGGCGCCCCAAAAATAACTACTAAACACAAAAAATGCATCATTTTTTTTTTATTTTTCAACATAGGATCCTTTAGGTCGATACACTTTTCCCAGCGATGTTCATTATACTTTGTTCCCATTGAAAATGGGGAAAGGGGGATCATGAAGTTGTGCAAAAGTATGTAACAGATAGAAGGAAGCATTTACGACTTTATAAAGTATATATTTTCTTGATCAGCAGCAACAGCCGAGTCGATTTAGCCCTGCTCGTCTGTCCGTCCGTCTGTCCGACTGTCCGTATAAACGTGTTTCTCAGAGACTATAAGAGATAGAGCCACAAATTTTTGCATGTTGATAGGTGTATACTCGATTCAAAACGAGTTTGTTTCAGATTTGGAAAATTCCTCCCCCTCCCCCCCCTTTAAGCCAAAAACTGTCAGCAATAATTTTTAAGATAGACACTCCAAACTATATATATATCAAGTAAGGCCCAATATCTATCTATTCTGAAAAGATCACTAAGATCGGACAATAAACACTGAAGTTATATACGAATCAATTTTGCTTGTGGGAGAGAGGGGGGGTCATGCATTGTCAGTTATCTTGCGCGGCCGCATGGTCATGCGTTTGTGTGTATGGTGGGAGTGTGTGTGTATGTAAAGGAAAACACACGAAATCAAGGGAACAGGGTATTTTGTAGTCGGGGCACTCGACTCCAGCTCCCTTACTTGTTTATAATAAGAACTGTGAAACTCTTCAAAATAGAGGTGTGAACCGGCGTTTTTGTTCTGAAGTCAGCAAACGCGGCACCCATCTTGCGCATAACTTTTTCAAGTCCAGTTTTTCGGTCAATATGCGATGTTCAACACTTTTTGAAATGCCTCACATTCAGCTAACTCACGAACTTTCAATCGCCGGTCACTCAATACACATTTTTTAATTTTGGCCACCATATCTGAAGTGGTCACCTCATTTGGACGCCCATTACGATGTTCATCTTCGCAGCTCAAACGACCTCTCTTAAACTCAGCCACCCAATATTTTATTGTTGTTAACGAGGGAGCAATATTACGTAAGGTAGAATCCAGTTCGTTTTTTAATATTGGTTGGACTAAGACCTTTTATATGAAAGTATTGTATCACATATCGATGAACAATTTTGTCCATGTTTGCAAATCAATAACAAGCGTTCTCTATTAAAATCGACATAAAAAACTGTGCAAGGTAAAGGACCAATTAAAATTTAATTTTTATTATTCGTTATTTCCTTTTTTCCCTTTATAAAGAAAAAATAATTTTATTATTGTACTCCTCGGATGGTATTATAAAATTGTGCGGATGTTTGTAACGCATAAAAGGAAGCATCTGGTCCCACCACATAAAGTATATATATTTTTGATCATTATGACGAGCTTAGTTTATTTGTTCTCTCCCTCCCCCCCTCCCTCTTTTTCTCTTTTATCTCTCCCCTTTTTTTTTTTATACTCACCCCACCCCTTTTTCCAACTTTTTTTCTATTTATATTCTACATTTGTCGGAACCGGCCGGATCGGATGACTATAGCATATAGCTGCCATATGAACGATCGGTCAAAAAACTAGTTCTAGTGAGAAAACTTTTTTGTTTTTAATGAAAACGTCCTTATCATTGGCATACACTTATTTTATATACTTGTACACAATTCTACAAAGTTGGGTCGAAATCGGATGACTATAACATATAGCTCCCCATAGGAACGATCGGTCGAAAAACAAGTTCTAGTGGAAAAAATTTTTTTTTTTTTTGGAAAAGGTATTTTTATTTTCATATTATTTTGGCATACACTTATTTTATATACTTTTACACATATCTACAAAGTTGGGTCGAAATCGGATGACTATAGCATATAGCTGCCATAGGAACGATCGGTCGAAAAACTAGTTCTAGTGAGAAAAACTTTTTTGTTTTTAATGAAAACGTCCTTTTTATTGGCATATTCTTATTTCATATACTTTAACATATTTCTACAAGGTTTATCAAAATCGGATAACTATAGCATATAGCTGCAGTATGAATGATCGGTCGAAAAAGAAGTTCTAGTGAGAAAAACTTTTTAGTTTTAAATGGGATCGCCTCCAAATTAACGCCTCATAATTAACAGTGTATTATGCTTTTCCAAGATTTCACCAAGTTTGGTCGAAATCAGACATCTATATAGTATAGATCCGATAGAAAAGTAGGGTCCAAAAAGTAGTCTTAGTTAGAAAAACTTTTTTGTTTTCAATGGAAGCTGCAAGGGTATACAAAACTTCGGCCGAGCCGAAGTTAACTTTCCCCTATTTTTTATATTTTTTGTGAACATTTTCCAACACTACTGTGCTAGTTCGGCCATTTATGGGACGGCCGTCGTAACATTCTATGACAAATAATGAAAAATTGGCGTTTATGGTTAAACTCCAATTTTTCATTATTTGTGCTAGTGGAACGCGGGTATAAAGTGAGACTGTATTGTATGCTAGAGATGGTAACAATGGGTAAGTGAGTTTTTTTATAGAGTATTGAACTTATTAGTGATGTGTGAACTGGAAACAGTGAACTGGAACCGCCACAACCATTTTGAGAATGTAAAGTATTCCCACTCGGACTTGACTGCATGTCAGAAGCACATCCCGTATACAACATTTGCCACTAAGAAGTTGTTGCAAAAACCTGCAATCTTCCTTTCGCTATTGTATAGGGGCGAAACGCAGCAGCAACTGTTCTATTAGAAGCGACTTTTGCATGGGTTGTTGTTATTCGTTCAACTTCGTAAAAACGTAGGGCTCTGCATGCGTGTCATTAGAAGGGACGTTTGTATGCTATGCAGATTTTATGCCTTCCAACATGCGTCAAAAAGAACATGTTTACAAAAAACGAACGATCGTCAATCGATCGGGTCCCATATCGCATTTTGGTTTCCTATAGCGCGGGTGCTGCATGCGTGTTATAAGAAGGGACGTTTGCATGTTGTGTGGACTTCTTCGCTTCTAACCTACTGCCAAAAGTGCGCCAGAAGGCATTCTTTTGGGAACCACGTTCCGACAAATCCGACTGGGTTTATGAACTTAAAATTGTTTGGTATATTTTGTTTTATTTTTACTTACCCTTACTGGGACTCGGACTCGGGAACTCGAAAGACTGCACTCACTGACACCGCCGCTCAGCCAACAGCACCACACCAAGGCAGTTTACAGTAGCGTCAAATTCACATTATAAATTGACGGTGCCAGTGCCAGCCAGTGCTGCGAGCGATATAGTTGTCTCTCTCTTTCATTTGTTGCTCGCGCTCTCCGATTGTGGCTTCCCGCACTTCCCTCGCCATCAAGCTCAAAGTCGTGAACGATTGTCAACTTGAATTCGAGCTGATTTCTTCTTAAAAAATCAAGAAGAAAAAATTCTAAATTCAAGAAGAACTCGTTCTTGCCGATTCGTTCTACATTTTTCTGGGTGTGTACAAAATTATAAGCAAACTAAAAATCCCCATTGAGCCACAAATTTTTGAATGTAGGTAGGTGTATACCCGATTCAATACGAGTTTGTTTCAGATAGATATTGGGCCTTACTTGATATATATAAAGTTTGGAAGGTCCATTTTAAAAATTGTGGCTCTGACAGTTTTTTGCGCTTAAAGGGGGAGGGGGAGGAATTTTCCAAATCTGAAACAAACTCGATTTAAATCTGGTATACACCTACCTACATGCAAAAATTTGTGGCTCTATCTCTTATAGTCTTCGAGATCGACGCGTTCATACGGACAGACGGACGGACAGACGGACATGGCTAAATCAACTCGGCTTTTGATGCTGATCAAGAATATATATACTTTATAGGGTCGCAAATGCTTCCTTCTACCTGTTACGTACTTTTGCACAACTTCATGATCCCCCAGGGTATAAAAATTAAAGGACAAAAAAGGTCCAAATTTATTCTAATTCCTGTCTAGATTTAAAATAACGTATTTTCCTGAGTTCAGGAACAAATAAGGCATGAGGCTACAACTTTATTCACAATTTCTCCAATCGAATTTTGCACATATTAGGAACAGTTAGAACAGTCCGAAGAGTTTTTCTTATCTAAAGAATAGCGTGAACCTAGCTTAAATAAAATTTTAAGAAGTCTTGTTTTTTACGTTCATCAAATTAAATTTAACCAGCCAGAAAAATATGTATCATCATATCCTCTCTGCAAACGTAAACATATCGCAAGGTCGAATAACATATTGATGCAATTAACAATTCGCCCTGAATACATCAATGAAATTACCAATTAATTATTTAATAAGGCAACAAGAACAAAAATAAAGCCCACATATTGGCCGAATGAAAATCCAATTAAGCCTGAAGCCACATGTGCTGGGCGTCAGGAAACAACTTTAAGCAAATGAAAAATTGGCACATGAAATTGTAAATCTGACTACGTGAGCGAACACTTAGTCATGTATCTGCCTTCTTAGTTATAAAACTGGCTTTTGACTTATGTTTTAAGCTAGAGTCATACGCGTTCCACTTACCCTCGCCTTTTATCTAGACCCTCAACTGCAGCAGCAGCTCCAAGTGGACTTCTTTGTCTCAGCCTAAGTGGTTTTTCATTAGAAACCTTCTCTATGTTTCTCTCAGTCCGCGTTGTTAGTCCTGTAGTCGAAGTTCTTGTCTTTTAAAGTACCACATTTCTATGTGTGCGAGAGTGTGTGTGTGTGTGTGTTCTCTGTGCAAAAGTTTTCCCTCATTGCAGAATGTAACAAAGGACATGCGAAACGAATTTGTAATTGAAAACTTTTCTTTTTCTCTCCTATATATGAAAGGCTGACTGAGTGGCGCTCTGTGCGTTTATCTGTAATTAAATTAAATGGCAGCCAGTCAAGCGTTACTGGCCTGTAGCTATTTAACCCTTTTCATTTCCTTTCCAATATCCTGAAGGAAGAGTTTGTTAAAATATATTAGTTGATCGATTTTTGATTCCAATCGAAATGAAACTTATGCAAATGAGGATGAAACCTCTGCAGGGTAAGCCTGTTACAACTTAATGCCAAAACAGCATCATATGTCAGTGGTTGTGTTGCTAGGTCTCTTTTCTGAAATTAAATTAGTTGCTGCTGGAGCCAGACATTGTAATTAAATTAAAACTTTGCACAAAGGTAGAAACATACACCCAGTTGTGAGCTTCCAGTTGTGGGACCGTGTCAAAGTTGACGCTGTGTGTG
Source organism: Lordiphosa collinella (assembly GCA_018904265.1). Classification (NCBI taxonomy): domain Eukaryota; kingdom Metazoa; phylum Arthropoda; class Insecta; order Diptera; family Drosophilidae; genus Lordiphosa; species Lordiphosa collinella. Next base: position 15,289 of record JAEIFV010001403.1, read on the forward strand.
CACACACACTCAAATATAACATGTGCGTGAATGTGTTGCCAGGGTAATTGTATTAAATTATGCACAAAATAAGCGATTCTGCAATATGTGCATATATAATTGTAGGTTGTACACTTGACGAAAAGAACAATATCCTAAATCCGAATGGATTAAATATAATTAAATACGAGAAATGACTTTTATGTTAAAAAAACTAACTCTAGTACCAGATATTAGGTTAATGCAAACAAACATTTATTAAATCAATCATGTTGTACACTTAATATAAGTCAAATATTCTAAAAAAATACAATTTTCCTACAGTCTGCTTCCACTAGCAAAACATTCAACAACATTTTCGACTTTTCTTTTCTTCACGTTAAATCATAAGACAGCTGAAGGGCTGGATTTATATGCCACTGTTAATCAAAGTTTACCTTTGTAACGAACTCTAGCCTTGGGAGTGCTCGCCGAGTCCAGGGTTACAGAAATGTATAACTTCTTACAGTACTTGTTGCTGAGAATAAATTTTCTAAACAACAATCCAAGATTCCAATGTGTTCCCTTTTGGGTTTTATTTCAGGACATTCTATGTGGTAATATTCATTCTAGGTATCTGGGGGTTGGTTCCGATGAGCTGTACCTGGTTCCATGGGGCTCGTTCCGGCTTTTCTGGGCCACAGGAGGAATTCTCCGGGGAGTCTTACTCTGGACGGGCGGTCGGACGTATCCAAAAGATCGGAGGAGGCTCGATGGCTCTGTACCGGGTTCCAGTTCGGGGGAGGATTGGTTATCTAAGGGGCAGAGATAAGTAGACGCTCGACTGCTCCGTAGAGTATTAGAACTTTGGGAAGGACTCTCCACGATATGCCTAGGTGGGTGCACTACGGTGGGTGCACTGGGTAGGATTGGTAATACAAAAGACACAAGAACTAGATGGATGCACTATAGCTCCGTAGTGTACTAAAACTCTGGGGAGGATTGGCAATCCAAGAAACACAAGAACTAGGTGGATGCACTACAGCTCCGTAGAGTATTATAACTCTGGGGAGGATTAAGAATCCATACTACACAAGCCGAGGTGGATGCCCAACGGCTCCATACCTAAGGAGGCTAAACAGAGAAAAAAAGGGTCAGTATCAATTCCATCTGGGATGGTTAATTTTATATTTAGCAAATATTATTTTTTCATATCATTTTGATGCTAAAAAATGTCACACTGAAGCTAAATAATTTCATTTAGATATTGACTATTAAATTTTAAGTGATTAATATCATTATTTTATTACATTAATATACTTTTGATCAGAAAATTCATCATATTGATTTGAAAATTTTTCACTTTTATATGAATTTCGGGTCATTTTCAACTTTATCATATCGGCTTATTAATGATATGAAAAAATATAACATTGACCCCAGATAATACCATTTTTTTCTGTGTAAGTACCTCTGCGGGCTTACCTGTGTTCTTCAAACCCTGGTGACTGAGTGACTTGATAAGCGCTGTCTCACGCCACCATGAGCTTTTTCAGGTTTGCCATCGATAATTATCGATATCGATCGAAAGCGCCAATACGTTACATTTGAAATTCAAAGCAGCAGTTATTTCAACTGTGAGAGCTGGTGCAGTGCGTCACACCTTCCACATGTCAAAAACTAGACTCTCACGGAAATTTCCTAGATTTATGTATGCGTTCATCTCTTTACTATAAAAGCAGACGGATAGGACTACATCAATTCAGCTCGTCATGCTGATCAAGAATATATATACTTTATGTGGTCGGAGATGCTTCCTTCTATGCGCTAAAAACATCCGGACAATTTTATAATACCCTCTGCAAGGTTATAAAAATATCATTAACAGCTATTAACAGTCACTAAACAGACATCTTTGCAAAGCTCTTCAAAGTACAATTGACATCCTGCATTTTAAAAAAATTTTCTTAACCAAAGGTTCTATATGAAAGGGGAAAGTACAAGTATTCATATTTTTGAGCCTGGCATTAAAATAGGGAAACATTTTTATTTTCAACTTTTATTGAAAAAATGAGTTTTAATTTATATTTTTTTCAATTTTTAATATAAAACAAGTAAGGGAGCTGCAGTCGAGTGCCCCGACTACAAAATACCCTGTTCCCTTGATTTCGTGTGTTTTTTCTTTACATACACACACACTCACACATACACACACTCCAACATACACACAAACGCATGGCATGCGGCCGCGCGCGATAACTGACAATGCAAGACCCCCCTCTCTCCCACATGCAAAATTGATTCGTATATAACTTCGGTGTTTTTCGTCCGATCTTATTGATCTTCAGAATAGATAGATATTGGGCCTTACTTGATATATATAAAATTTGGAAGGTCTATCTTAAAAATTGTGGCTCTGACAGTTTTTTGCGCTTAAAGGGGGGAGGGGGAGGAATTTTCCAAATCTGAAACAAACTCGTTTTGAATCGGGTAAACACCTATCTACATGCAAGAATTTGTGGCTCTAGCTCTTATAGTCTCTGAGAAACACGCGTTCATACGGACAGACAGACGGACAGACGGACGGACAGACGGACAGGGCTAAATGTTCCCATTTTCAATGGGAACAGGGTATAAAAAAGTAAAAAAGTCGCTCAAGCCCGACTATAACATACCCTGTAAATGTAAAGTGCTACCTATCACCGTTGCGACCGGTGCTGCCCATAATGGTTTGTTTTCCTTATAACTGGACAACCGTTCATCCGATCTTTACCATTCCTTTGGCGGATCGATAAGCAATCCTGATTTCTAAATATGTCCAGAAGGAACGAACCTTCTATCCTTCTATCCAATTTGCGGGGGCGGGAGAGAGCGTGGCAAAAATTGAAAAAAAAACTTCAATTGCCTGCAAGTAAATATAAGAAGCATATGCCCCATACATGTCAAACCTCTATCTCTTACCATCTCTGAGATCTGTGTGTTCATACGGACAGACAGACAGACGGACGGACAGACGAACATGGCTAGATCGACTCGGCTGTTTATGCTGATCAAGAATATATATACTATATAGGGTCGGAGATGCTTCCTTCTGCCTGTTACATACTTTTACACAAACTTAATATACTCTGTGTACCTCTGGTACAGAGTATAAAAATGGTCCTAAGACATGACCAGGCGAATCCAAAAGATCGCCCAAAATGTTCATAGCCGGACAACCACTGTTCTTGACTTAAAAAAAACGGGATTACACTACTTTTGTCTTCGAATGAACTTTCGGAAGAACGATTTTTCTCTTAGTATGGCAAGGTATTTCGATATCCTCAGGACCATTATGAAACATGTCTCAAATTAGTCTTAAGAATAAGATTATTAATCCAATCTTTTATCCTAATTAGGCAACGGGCATTAAAAGTATGAATCTTTTCATATGATTTCTTCAGTTATGGTTTAATCAGAGTATCTTTTGATAGTTCAAAAACATTATGTTTGAAATCAACGCCAACTACAAAACTTTATAAAGTTGAAAGGCAACACTGCGAATGAGTAATATCACAAACTTTGGAGCCCCGTCGCGTCCACTTTTTTATTTTTTTCTCGTTAAATATACACGATAAACTAGCGAATCAAGGGGCGCCAGTATGACATTAAATTGTCCATATAAAAAAATGGGCTCTAATGCTCATGTATGAGAAATAATCCTAAAATAAGTACATCTGGCATGCTTCCATGTCCGAATAGGCGTGTGCATACATACTAACAGACCCATAGGTCACCAGTGATTGGAAAGGTAATCTTTTTTTTACCGAGGTAAGTTACAAGGTAAGTGTTAAAATATATACGAGGTGTATTCAAAAAGTATCGCGAATTTTGAATTTTCGCGGGTTACGTATATTCGAATTTCGATTTTTTTGTGGCGTTATGTTGGTACTCATGTCTTTCACTTATGGCCACAAGCTCGGCCATTTTGAATGTTCACTTAATTGTTGACAGCTGCTTTGCTTGCACGTGTTTTGGATCGTCTTCGATTTTTACCTATTCAAAAAAATGGATCAAAGAACCTGTATCAAATTTTGTGTGAAAAACGAAATTAAGTGCGCGGATGCATTCCGAATGTTGACTGTGGCATACGGAGAAGCTACCTTGGACCGAAGCAACGTTTATCGGTGGTACAAAATGTTCTCAGAAGGCCGGAGTTGAACACGAAGCGCCGGACGCCCGAGCACCAACAACAGACGAAAAAATAATAAGTGGAGAAAATGGTATTGGCCAACGTCAGTCACCGTTAGAGAAGTTGCTGAGGACCTAAACATATCGATTGGCTCGTGCCATTCGATTTTTATCAATGAACCAAAGCTCAATCATCTCAATGGAAGCTGCCGCACGAACCAAGACCGAAAAACGCGCCAAGTTCGGTCGAAGTGAAAGTTTTGCGACGTTTTCTTCGATTGCAGGGGCGTGGTGCATCATGAGTTCTTGCCACAGGGAAGAACGGTCAATAGGAATATTACCGCGTTATGCGCAATTTGCGCGAAGCAATCCGCCAGAAACGCCCGTTTGTGGAAGAACAAAATTGGCTTTTGCACCACGATAACGCCCCGCTCACACATCGTTGCTTGTGCGCGACTTTTTGGCCAAAAGCAACACACTAATGATGCCGCAGCCACCGTATTCCCCAGATCTGGCCCCCTGTGACTTTTTCTTGTTCCCTAAACTGAAGAGGCCCATGAAAGGACGACGTTACGCTACGCTCGACGAGATAAAGACGGCATCGAAGGAGGAGCTGAACAAGATAAAAAAAATGATTTCTTGAAGTGCTTCGAAGATTGGAAAAACCGTTGGCACAAGTGTATAATATCTCATGGGGATTACTTTGAAGGGGACAAAATAGATATTCATGAATAAATAAATAATTTTTGAAAAAACACAAAATTCGCGATACTTTTTGAACACACCTCGTACCTAGGAATGGAAAAAGGTATCCAGAATTTTCAGTACCTAGGTAAAGGTACAGGTACAAAAAAGGTACTTTTAAATTTAAAAGCATGGTTCATCCATTTTATTTTATTATTAAAATCAAAACAATACAACCTTAGTTTATTACAAATATTGATAGAGTCATACATTGATATAAGGCACAGTAAGAACTTAAAACCAAAAAGATTTGAAAATGGAACATTTTGATTTCATTTGACGTTATATTATTAAATGGTTTCTTATATACTTTCACGCTTTTTAAAGATTACAAGAGTTTCGATGATTTTGTCACCTAGTTAGTTTTTTTTTTCGTAGTAAGTATTTGGCCTCCACATCTAAAAATTCTTTCAACTAGAGCACAGCTAAGCAAAATGGTACTATTTTTATAAAAAAACATTACAAATATTATTATAATTAATAATAGACTCTAAAGAATTGCTATTATCGTCCAGATAAGTTAAGACTTACAATTCAATATTAGAATTTGCAGAACAATTCTCAGTTTCGACCATAGTTACATTATTGGAATCGAAAAAGTCTTCAAAATCCTTCATTGACAACAGTTTCAAAATTTTCCGTTATTTCTTCTATTTTCAAGCCAATTTTTTAAATTCTTTACAATTTTGTTGGTTTTATTTGGAATCCACTTCAATTTAAATTTTGGAAGTTTCATAGTGGAAAAGTCAAGTTTTCAATAAAAAAATCGTTTTAGAACTCCCTTTTTAAGAGCATCTTTAAGTGGATCACAATATTTCAAACTATTCAAGCATTCTAGTTTATGTATTACTTGAAGTAGTGGGCAGCAAAAATCCCACATAACAATGGGATTTTTAAAATACCAAAAGCGTAGAGCAAAATAGTAACGCAAAACAGTAATTGATATCGATCCGTGGGCGCATAAGAAGACACTTACGAAAAAGTACCTAATACCTTATCTATTGACAAGGTAAGTAAATGAAACTTTGGACATAGGTAAGGTAAAAGGTATCCAAAAAATAAAATACCCAGGTATGGTATAAGATACACAAAATTTGTATCTAGGTATTGTAGTATGTAATGAGTATGTAAGTAGTTCGTAAGTAGTTACTAAGTCATACATCGTGCAATATGTTATTCTAACTAGCTGGCAACGCCACGCGCCTTTGATTGTAAATGTAAACTTGAGTATGTATGTGTAACGAGCCAAGCTCAACGCAATTGTGAGAATTGAGAGTCAGTTCTATGCTGGCTGGCCAAACGACAGCATATAAATAAATGTACAGACCGCCTACAGTATGTACCTAGGACCATATGTAAAATGTAAATGTAAAATTTTTTGTTACTGGGCGTTTGGTAAAAAAGTTACTTGAGTTTAATTTTTAAAAATAAAATTTTTTTTATAATTTTTACAGAATAATTTTTATATAAAAAATTCAAAAGATAAATTGAAATTAATTTTTCGCATTTATAATTAATAAAAAAATAATTTTTATTTGCTTTCCGTGGTTTCTTTGCTATCTCTTCCGTCAGTTTTAAAGTTATCTTTACCAAACATTGGCCGAGGTCTTTAAACACATATTTGTTGGAATCGGCTGGATCGCATGACTATAGCATATACCTGCCAAAGGAACAATCGGCTTATAAACTATTTATTTATACTAAAATGTCATATTATTTAATAAAAACTATATATCATTCTCTAAACAAATTCTCTAGTTAAAAGGAGTTCCAATTCAAACATTTTTGATTACTTTTGGTTCAAGGTGCAGTTACCGAAATTCGTTTAATCCCAGCAACCTGTTGTCTGGCACATTAAAAAAATAACGAAGTAACTGTAGGAGCTCTGCTGAGAAAAAAAACGAAATTAATTTACCTCTCTCAGTGAGCTAAAACAAATTTATTTTCAGCTGCAATTGACAGCACGTGGAAGATAGAAGCTGAAAATGGGAATGGAGCTGGTAAGGAGTGGTTGATGTGGTTTCCCCTCACAGCAACTTACAAATGAAGATTGACATCGCGTAAGCTGCTTTTGAGTAGCATTAAAGTACAACATTTCCCTGCTATAGCAGACATTTACTTTTGCACAATAAGCATAAGGCATTTCCATTTCTACCTTTATGGTCGGGCGTCAACGAGGCATTTAAGTGCTTAAAAGTCAGCGCGTGGAACATTTTTCCAATTTTTATTGAACAAATATAATGTGTGCTCAATATTAACGAGGCGTGCGTGCGAATGTACGTAAACGTCGACACGGCTCAGTGCCTGGCAGTTGACTTGTCTGCTGACAACTTTATTCTTTTTTCCGCTAAAAAATTAAACTTAAATCGTCCGGATCTGGTTACCTGCTGAAAGTGTCCTTGCCGCTAATCTGATGAGAAAGCCTGACATCAATGGTAACAGTTAATGCTTTGCTTCCTGTTGCAAGCTCTTGGAGTAGTTGGCGACTTGTTTTAGATTGGCTAACTTGCTGTCATGTAGAAATTTCTCTTTTTGCTTTTGCAGCCTCTAATCGAAATTGCAAAGTTGACAAAATGGCAAAGAATATTTATTATTTGAGATGAATTCGGAAATTTGTAAGATTTCTCTGAACTTCCAACAGACGGCAAAAAAGGAAATGTCGAGCTGTGACACATTTGATTGAATGCGTGCAAGCTCAATAAAATTGTGTGCGGTTCAGTAAAAATATTGAAAACGTGTCAAGTAACAAATAACAGCACAATTCACCCAACAACAAAACAGTGTTTAGGCCGTACTCCGAATCTGGATTTAATACCATTTTCCATTTAGTAAACATAGTCATCATCGGTGTCATCCTCGCTGGATGTGTCACCCCAAACGCCTGATCGATCCAAACAGAAACGCACATTGCTATGACTGACAAGACAACCCTCAGGAAGTTGAAGCCTACCATACAGCATCACAACACCATCACCTAAAAAAAAAACACCGGGGTCTTAGCTCTGGTTAAATTCAACATCACATCTCTCACCTTCCACAGAGAACACAATCTTCAAAGCCTTCGATATGGTGGTGTTTAACACTCGTTCAGGTTTATAAGCCTCAATCTCTACTAGGGGAAACTTAAAATTATCCACCTCACAACTCACTTTTGCCACATCACCAGATCGTAAGAGGGCATTAGTCAGTTGTAGTTGACCCGTTGGACGCATCGAACACATTTTACGGTATTGCACTCGTGCGTCTACTCACAAAACGGAATTAAAATGAGGGATTAATTGGCAAATAATCGGGATACTCACACCAATCCATAATATAAAGTAAATTTGTTATATTTGGGGAATGTAAACAGGATATTGTTTAGTTTAGTTTAACAAGCGTGTAGTAAATTGGATTTCAAAATATTACACAACCAGATGGACGCTTAAATTGATGTGAACTAAGATTGAGGGTGTGAGAGAAAGTGCAAAAGAGTTTAAACAAATAAGAAAATCGATCATGCTAATTGCATTTAAAATCTAATCGATCGGTTCTTGGACCGAACCGTTGTGCTCCAGCGGTATCGTATTACTAGCGGTTCTTTCTGGAGTTTAAATCAACGAATTATATTAAATAATAGACTTCTGGGACTTGAACTCGGCGCCTTTGGACTGAACACAATTGTAATGCCGTCTCAACCAGTTGCACCATCGCACACGTTGGTTGCTACACGTCAAGATACCTCTTATGTTGAATTATTTCTTCCAATTTAAACCAACAAAGTATTCAACAATACTCAAAGTGGTTGCTAGCAGTCTCAAGGTCATGGATTGACTATAATTCAATAAACAACGAAATCAACAAAGACTTTGTACATATGGGACGGCTATGTGTACTCAGACAGCAGTTTCGATGAGTTCCCATTCGTCTCATCAGTGAGTTTCAAGGGCTGATACCAACAAGCCCATTTATTAAAGCTAGGTGGCGAATTAAAACTTAAGAATTCTATGAAAGTAACATCCAATTGATTCTTAACGTCTGATATTTAGCTCCGTTTGTTTTTAAACTCTGTACCAAAGGTACATAGAGTATAATAAGTTTGTGCAAAAGCCATGTCCGTCTGTCCGTCTGTCTGTCCGTATGAACGCACAGATCTCAGAGATGGTAAGAGATAGAGGTTTGACATGTATGGGACTTATGCTTCTTATACTTGCAGGCAGATCAAGTTTATTTTTATTTTTTGCCACGCCACCTCCCGCCCCCGCAAATTGGAAAAAACGTCAGTTTAATTCCAATTGTCCCCTGATAAAGCCATTTCCGACCAGTTTTATAACAGCTGGCCTGTTTGTAGCTTTATTTCTGGGCCCAATATGAAACCTATACTGTATGTACTGTACTTTACAGTTATTCAAGTTTTATTTCACAAAACATACACATCCACGATTCACAATAAATTTATTGCCGCATGATACAAACAGTTTTCCTATTCACAGTTTTCCAATTCAGCTTCCATTTACCAACGCCGGCATTGTAATATAAGCACTTAGCGCTTTCATAAATACTCAAAAGGTGTTTTTAGGAAATTTCGAGATTTTTGGACCTTAGAAACCTTCCTCTAAACGTTGGCGGCGAATTTCGCATCCGAATGAATAGCGAACTGTATGAGCTCTATGGGGACACTGACCTAGTCAAGCGCATAAAACAACAGCGGCTGCGCTGAATAGGACATGTTACCCGTATGGATGATAACGCTCCAGCAAAACGGGTGTACAGTCGGCATGCGAACGAGTTGGGAGGCATTCCCCCGCAGGGTCGACCGAAGCGGAGATGGCACGACCAGGAGCAGGGAGATATTGCGAAGCTGGGAGTGTCCTCCTGGTGGAATGTCGCTCGGAACAGAGGCGAGTGGCGGGCATTAGTGGCAGCGGCCGAGACCGTAAAACGGTTGTGATGGCCAAAGAAGAAGAAGAAGAGAAACCTTCGCGGGCAAGCGTTGCCCAATATTTTATGGCAATCGGATGAACGGTATAGTTTTTGAAATTTCGTGTTTTTATGACCATTTTCGGCCCATTTCTTCAATTTCGACACCTTCGCGGGCAAGCGTACAACCATTCCTCAAAGCTTCGCATATTGAAGATTTCGCGGTTCTTGGAACATTTTCCGCCAATTCCTCTACTTGGAAACTTTTCCGGGCAATCGTCGAACCACACTGTCCAAAGACTTACCGAAACCGGAAATTTATTAATTTTCGCGGTTTTTGGACAATTTCTGCTAATTTCTTCAACTTAGAAACCCTTCCGAGCAAGCGTTCAATTCATTCCCCAAAGTTTGATTGCAATCGGTTGACGGTTATAATTTGCGAATTTCGCGATTTTAGGACCTTAGGGACCTACGCGGCCAAGCGTATAACCATTGATCGGATGAACGGTATAGTTTTTGAATTATCGCGGTTTTTGGACTATTCCCCGCCCATTTCTTCAAATCAGAATTCTTCACGCGCAAGCGTCCAAACATTCTCCAAAGTTTTATAACAAACGAACATTTTGCAAATTTCGCGGTTTCTTCTACTTGGAAACCTTCCCGGGCAAGCGTCTATCAATTTCCCAAAGTTTTAGCGAAAACGTGAATTTTGCCATTTTCGCGGTTTTTGGACCGTTTTCCGCAAATTTTTAGAAATCTTCCCGGGCAAGCGTTCAACCATTCCCAAATTTCCATTGAAATCGGATGAACGGTATAATTTTGCAAATTTCGCGGTTTTCGGACCATTTCACAAACATGACACATAGCCTATGACACTTTCCTGATCGACATGAACATATTGTGAAAAACAAGGGTTCGCGGCTTAGACGCCCATAAGGGACAAACATACAAACATACTTTCACTTTTATATAGATGTATGTATAGATGTTTATTTATTTATTTATTTTTATTTATTTATAGATATTCCTTTACTCATCACTGCCAGTCCAGTCTGAAACAATAATGCATCAAAACTGATCCAATTGACATAATTATCTTATTTGACACTCTGTTGTTCCACTGATTAACCTTATCCTCATAGCATCATACATATGTGATTCAAGCAAGAGAGAGCTGAAGTCGAGTGCCCCGACTCCAAAATACCCGGTTCCCTTGATTTTAAGTGTTTTGACAATTGACGAAGCTGTACCCCCGCTGCAAAATTTTGTGGCTCTATCTCTTATAGTCTCTGAAACCGACGCGTTCATACAGACAGACGGACATGGCTATATCGATTCGGCTTTTGACGCTGATCAAGAATTTATATACTTTATGGGGTCTGAAATGCTTCCTTGTCCCTGTTACACAATTTTTTACACAACTTTGCTCAACTTCATGCCCCTCGTTTCCCACTTTTAATGAGAACAATCAAAACAAGAAAGATAGTCGGTCAAGCCCGACAATAACATACTCTGTTCCTGTGAAGTGCTGCCAATCACCGTTGCGACCGATCTTCAAAATTCATTCGGCGGATCGATAAAGAATCCCGAATACTAAATATGTCCAGAAGGTTCGAACCGTCTATCCATAAAACTGAGGGAGATATGAAATTGAAAATAAACTTGATCTGCCTGCAAGTATAAGAAACATATGTTCCATACATGTCAAACCTCTATCTCTTACCATTTCTCAGATCTGTTTGTTCATACGGACAGACAGACAGACGGACGGGCAAACGGACACTTTTGCACTAACTTAATATACTCTGTGTACCTCTGGTACAGAGTAAAACAACAATCAAAAAAGGCAGCTTTGAAAAAAATATTTTGTTTTCTTTTATGGGATTCACTTTGCTTAAATATATATCTAAAATTTAAATATAAATAATGCAATATTCTGTTAATCTTATTTTTCCAGGAAAGTGCAATCAATTGATTGTGTTATCAAGCATAAAAAGTCGAGAAGGTTGGTAAATTAAGTTACTTTTAAAATTTATGAATGAATCACTTATCTTTGTATAAAACTTTAAATTTGGCACAAGAGGGGGGATGTGCAGTACGTATAACTTGGGTACATCATAAAATGAACTGACAGTACGCATGTCTTATACTTATTTATATTTACAATATACCATAAGCAGCCATTCTTATTGCTGAGTCCGCAGTTCCTATAAGATAAGGAGCTGGGCTACACTAAGAAGTTAAAGTCTTTTGCTTACTTGTCAGCATCTTCATATGCGATCGCTTGCTCCAACTAATTTACTGGCACACATGCATAAGCACAGTTGCGACATTGTGTATTTAGTTCCAAATCTGTTGGTCCACAAAATAAAGAATAATTCTGATTTGCCTGACCACACGGTCAAATAACAGACAACAACTAAAATTGCATGCAATACTTTTCCTACATCTACGATCAGTGACAAACTTGTCGCTTGCCGTGCTAATGACCAAACAAATAAACACGAAAAAGCGTTAAACATTATTGAAACCAAGATAAAGATAGTGGGCCTTATTGGGCATTAGTAATGTTCCAGCGAAACTCACCCGACTGCGTGCGAGGCCAAAGCTCTATAACCGATCGGGTGACGATTGATACACTTTGGGGAACAGTTGAGCGGCGCACACGGCGTTAATCGGACGTGGACACTTGGAATATCAGAACGACAAAGTGATAAGTAATATCGTGAGAGTGTCGTGAGTCATAGACAATGCATTTATTGTTGACAGCTCTAGGGGTTTTCTTCGTTTTGACCTTACCTGGGCAAGCGCAGACCGTTAGGCACAAAATCATACATAGAAGTAGCAACACAAGCGACGACTTAGACTCTAACTCGGAAGAGATCACCGAGAGCTCTGCTACTTGGCAAATAATAAAAAAGAGACCTGTGATTAACTGCCCAGAGGAACATTTACTCTGTCGTCTCGAGAACGACGCCTACAGACCTCATAAATGTGCCTTTCCAGAAACAGCCGGCAACTCCCAACTGGTCTATTGCAATTCCTTGTACTGCGAACCGGAGCAGTTCATCCACGACTACATAATACGCAATCATGATCAGAGTTCGCATACCAACAGATGGAAGCGTGTCCGAGTTGGTGAGGCGGCCACTCTACACGATGTTTGTCTATTGAGGAATGGTTTGCCCGTGACCCGGAAGTGCCAGCTGAAAGCCATGCGAGCCCAATGGGAGTCATTAGATGGCTGGCCTCAACCAATTGTGTGTCTTAGACGGGTTCGGGAGCGTACCATCAGTGTGGAGTTGAACAGTTTGCACGATGACATACTGGAGGGTCGGCAACGTACTAACGATACTCAGCAGCGTCGTCAAACAACAGGCAGGATGAGGAGAATGTTCCGAGAACCGCAACGAACTGTCTTACCTGCAGATGTTCATGTCACCAGTCAGGTGTTTAGTGCTCTGATGGAGGAGGAGAAGGATGGTGGCGTTTGTGCTGACTTGGTTAGTGTTTGCAAGGAGATCATGTCCAGTGACGCAGTAACATTACGTGTATCCGCTCGACTGAATTCCACCAACGCCTTGTTAAGTAGATTTGAGGAATATATGGATGGTTTACCCCAACAAATGGTACCCCAAGCCAGCTGTGGCAAGGCTGTAGTCCAGGCCACCAGTGAAAACGCAGACACAGAAGTGGAGGTGGTAAATTTCGCTCACATAGGCGTGCAGGCCAGAATCACAGGCAATCTGAGTGTGTTTTTTATGAATCCTCAATGTGATGACATCACTGGCATTGCCATTTATTCAGCACCAACACCCAGTGGAGAGCTGAGAAGCTCTAGCCATGGCTTTTGGTATCGCTTTTTGCATTCGAACGAAAATCTGGACAGCTTAAAGAGAGAAATCCATTTGGAAATAGCTAGCTACGTGCCTTCTTCTCTTTGGCAGCAGTTAAGAAAGCAGGGAGTCAACTTTCTGGTGTTTAAGGTCTATGCACATGATGCACTTTTTGTGGAAATGGCAGAGCAACTAGAGCGAAGACCACGCAGTAAGGTGCTGTCCGTATCCATACCGGAGCTGAAGGGTAAGATTTTTGTAGGTTAACTCCCTTCAACGTTGACTCATTAAGTTCTCCATTGGCAGCTCCAACTTTGCCTGAGGGTTTGCCTCTGCTGTTGCGCAATGAAAACAATCTTCAGCCCGATGTCAGGGCATTGACTACAGGCAGCGGTTGTGGCTATTGGAATTATCAAACCTGGCTGAGTAATGGTGTGACCACCAGCCCCACCTCGAACATACTACATGATCCTGTTATCGTTTGCCACACGCGTCATCTTACCCAGTTCTCGTTTTTGGTGGGAGGCAGCTATCGCAACAATGATTTAGGAGAGGAAATTTTGGTTACGCCTGTCAATGAACGCGTTTTGGATATCATCAGCATAGTGGGTTGCTCATTGTCGTTGTTTGGTCTAATGGGCATCTTCCTTACGGCTGCCATTTTCAAGAGCTGGCGCAATCAAGCTTCGACCAAAGTTTTGCTCAATTTGTGCCTGGCCATGACTCTGCAAATGATTCTGTTTGTGTTTCTCAACACAGATGAGGTGTCCGAACAGTTGGTTTCGGGTGGCCACTTTCTACGCTGTGTGGTCTTGGGAGCGTTCATGCAGTATTCCATTTTGGTATTGTTCAGCTGGATGCTGATCATAGCCTTCTTACAGTTTCAGCGTTATGTGACCGTTGTGGGTATTGAGAGACCCAGTCATTATATCCTCAAAGCGGCTTTGGTGGCTTGGTTGTTACCTTTATTGCCCACTTTGTTGGTGGCTTTCATCGATCCCCACTCATACCTACCCTCCGCCGCTCAATTGGCTACGGATACGGGCATTTGCTATCCCTCTGGTTATGGTCTTGCCTTCGGAGTGGTTCTACCCGTCACTTTGATTACTCTGGCCAATTTGGTGATTTTTGTCTATGTCTTCTACAGCATCTCACATTCGCTCAGTCAGAGCATTCACAAAGCTGAAAGAAAGATGGTGATCAAACAAATTCGATTATCCATTTTGCTTTTCTTTCTGCTGGGTCTATCGTGGATATTTGGCATATTTGCATTCATGCAGGCGGGCGTAGCCTTCTCCTATCTCTTCTGTCTGACTGCCACTATTCAAGGGTTTGTCCTATTCGTTTATTTTGTCGTACTTGATGAAGTAAATCGTCGTGCCTGGCTGGGTCTCTGTTGGCCGACCAAAATGACCTTGGATGTACAGAAACGCACAACGGAATTGCAATCGATGACCACATCTTCAAGTCAGTTCGAGTCGCGAAAATCACAACGTTAGCTCCTTGATAGCTAGCCTACTATATATTTTACTAACGATCAAAGTGATTAAGTTATTTATTGTATTTTTATTAGAATTACTTAGATATAAAAGTGAAATAAAGAATGCCAAAGCTTTTGTTAACTTAACAACTTTTACACGAAGGAATTATGCTACGCAATTTATGGTCTCTGGTTACAGCTGCCCATCAATCAATACGAAAGCTGTGCACAGTGGGAGAGAAACTGGAAGAACATGAAATTAGGCACCAATATGAACTATTTGTAAGTTTACTGAGTTATTGAAAAGAGATTGAAAAGATGTTTACGATTGAAAGTTGACGTATACAAGCTCAAGCGACACCAAGCCGAAGCTCGAAGGTCCGGCCAGCCAAAAGCGGAGTGCTCCAAAGCATGAGTGAACCTGGACTCCCACAGCAAAAATCTCAAGCAAAAAGTCTAAAAAATAGTTTGGAGTTAAGAAAAAATTTAAGTGCTAAGTAGAATTGAGCATGAACAACACAATTCAACCAAATTAGACATTTTTCAGAATGTGAAAGAAGAATCTTTTTTCAGAAATGCTCCACCACGTCTAAATTAGATGAATTAATTTAAGTTAAAAGGATTTAAATGCCTATTTGGACCCTTTTTATGCACATTTTGTAAGGAACACATATAAATTTGAAAAATTTCTTTTTTTTAGCCCAATTTCTCAGTCTTATGCTGTGGGTGGCGTAACCGGAGGAACAAACTTAGCCGCAGCGCAAGCACTGGTTAAAGTTAACCGCGGGTTCAGTCCCGATGGAATTATCGGAATTCGAAGAGGCGGAGCAGCAAATAAATAATGCACGAGGGCTCAAGAAGAGGCCTAATCTGGATGATGCCAAATTTGTTAAACGATTCAGGTTGATAACATCAACATGTAAAATAATTCATGCTAGGATTAGAGATCAAGTGGGTTCCCAAAAAGAAACAGTTTAAACCTTATACCGTATATAGTAGCGATTCAATTTATGGCTGGGATTATTAACAGGAGTCATGCATTGTGGTAAAAGAGCAAACTATTGGTGACGCTGTGTTCTTATGCATGTGACAGCTTCCTTATCACTGCGAGTGACTTCTATGGAGTCAGCGTTTAATAAACCGTGAACAGGTGTCCCCACTACAGCTTTTAATTCATTGCAAGCAGTTATATTCAACTTTTCAGCAAACCAATTACCAGCAACATTCATTAGCACTAAAAAATGTCGTAACAAATATACTGAAATTGTTGACAGTGTCACCCTATTGCAGCGATAGGAATTTATCGATATCGGGTGAAACTGTTGTTCAGAAAATAAAATTCTGTCCGTACGTCTGACCGTCTGTTTCTATAATGTCTCCTCCGCCAGTTTTAAAGCTATCCTCACCAAACTTTGCACAAAGTCTTTTGGTACATATACGCTGCACATTTGTCGGAACCGGCCGGATCGGATGACTATAGCATATAGCTGTCATAGGAACGATCGGTCGAAAAACTAGGTTTAGTGATAAAAACTTTTTTGTTTTTAGTTGAAACGCCTCCAAACTTCGTATTTCTTCTTATTTCTTATTTCTTCTTCTTCTATGCTTTTCCATGATTCCATCAAATTTGGTCGAAATCGGACATCTATATAGTATAGCTGTCATACAAAAGTTGAGTCTTAAAAGTAGTCATAGAAAAGCTTTTTTGTTTGCGATGGAAATGTCCTCAAAACTGGCATGATTTGTTTTATTTGCTCCCACACGATTCTACAAAGTTTGGTCCAAATCGGATGACTATAGCATATAGCTGCCATAGGAACGATCGGTCGAAAAACTAGTTCTTGTGAAAAAACCTTTTTTGTTTTTAATGGAAACGTCCCTTAAGTTGGCATATATTTATTTTATATACTTTTACACAATTATACAAAGTTTTGTCAAAATCGGATGACTATTGCATATAGCTGCAGTGCGAATGATCGGTCGAAAAATAAGATCTAGTGAGAAAAACTTTTTTGTTTTAATTGGGATCGCGTCCTAATTTCGTAATTAACAGCTTGTTATGCTTTTCCATGATTGCATTAAATTTGGTCGAAGTCGGGAATCTATTTAGTATAGCTCCCATAGAAAAGAAAGTTCCAAAAAGAAGTCTTATTTAGAAAAGCCAACTGCAAGGGTATACAAAACTTCGTGCGAGCCGAAGTTAAATTTCCCCTATTTTTGGCTTGATATTGGTTTATTCACAATCTTAACTTATCAACTTCTAGATAAAGTGACACATAGCATTATATCTTATAATTAAAGCCTCTTATCGCCCATTTCGCTTCTAAACGTTTACATACGAATAGCAGAATTCGCTGACAAGGTAACAGCTATTTGCATGTAAAACTATGCAAATACGAGAAATCAAAGCTTCGTCTGTGCCGAAGTTTTAATACTCTATGGCAGCTACATATTAGCAGTGTGCAGCTAAAAGGTTATTATATTTTGCTTGACACAGCCTAAAGGGTCAAAGCCGAGCTCCTCTCAATCTCTTGGCTTGTTTGCTTCGAATTTTCACACAAGTGAAAGGCACCTATAGTTTACCGGCGAATCCGAACGGCAATGCTTGAGAAACTTTTTAACCGAATGTATACGTTTTTAAAGAAAAAATTTTTAATTGGAAGTCCCGAGGCGGGACTGTACACACTACCCGCTGAGCCACACCCGGCCACAAAAAGATTTCTCCGAGCAAAAATTCAGCTCGATAGCTTCAAAACTGAGGGATCACTTTGCTTAGTAACAGACAGACGGACGGACAAATTTTTGGCCATCTTTCGACTTTGAAGGTAGATTTTGCAAAATATTAAAGTCTCATGTTCCATATCAACATATTGTCAATTTTCGACCTTCCAACCCTTGAACAGAAACTTATCCTGTATTTATTTATGTGTATGCTGTCATTGTTGAATTTTCATAGAGGTCTTTTAAAATGAGTGTATACCTTAATGGATGGAAAACTAAAAAGTTTCATATAACTGTTTTACTCCCATTTTCCGACTTTGGGGGTAGATTTTTTAAAAATTTGAATGTCACATATTTCATATTTTTGTATGTTTTTAAATTGAGTTTAAAGGATATTGAAGAGTTGAATTTGCATAAAGATCTTTGAAGATCTTGTGTATAAGCTTGATCGGATGCAAGACAAAAAAGTTTCAATCAACAATGCGAATTTTAAGCTCATTTTTTGAAAGAATTTTCTTAAACCGGACATTAGTACTCACTTTCAGCTTTTAGGACGGTGTCCACTCGAAGCGGAAAATTACACGCGATAAAGTCGATATTTCGCAGATTCTTAACAGAGTCTGCTTAGCTGCTGCTATTAACACGATAACTGATACTTTGCTGTCGATAAACGTTTCGAAGTAACATTGCACAGTTGTGGCGCTGTTAACATTTAAATAAGCTGTTGGTAAACATAACCAATTAAATGTTATGATTTTTAATCAAAGTGAAGTCGATTACTCAATGATGCAGAAAAATGCAAAATTCGCGTAAAACATATTTTATGTTCTATTTTTATATATTCTTTTCAGGGTTCGGAATCGCCCTTGTCCCGCGGCTCAAACGGGCTGCGGCTGGCTCGCGACTTGCGAACTGTTGCCATCGGCTCGGGCAGGAGTAGCCCGCAGCGGGCTGTTCCTTGCACGCATCCGCAAACTGTAGCTCGTTGCCCCGGGCAAAGGACAAATTGCCCCGGGCCGAGTGCAACTGCCCCGGGCAAAGGGGCACACATTATTAGTATTTTGTATCTTATTTGATACCAATTTCGCCATTTTATGATTTGCCAGTCTCTGTAAAATGGCTTGAAACATCATTTATGCTGTATCTATGTACTTCATCATTGGTCATCCATGGTAATTATCGCGGCTCAGTACGGTCATAACCATTGCTGGATAGTTTTGTGAGGTCTTTTGTGGTCTTGAAAAGCGATTTCTTAAGTATTTAGTGGTTTTATTACCATGGAGAACCATTTACTGTGAATTGCGCTTATGCATTGATCCTGGCATGATTATCAACTTGATTGACAGTAATCTTTTTTATAAAATAATAGTTTATATCTTCTTTGGACTTTCTTACGACTTAACAATAGTTACAAATCAACTTCTAATTCCTGGTGCTCTCCGACATAGTTGCCCTCGGCATTTTGCCCGGGGCAGTTTTCCCCTTGCCCGGGGCAGTTGCCCTCGGCCCGGGGCAGTTTGCCCTTTGCCTGGGGCAACGAGCTACAGTTTGCGGACAGAGGGCAGCCCAGAACCGCGGGCATTTCCTAGGGGCGCGCACTGTAGCTCGTTACCCCGAGCAGAGGGCAACAGCTCGCGAGTCAGCCACTGTCCGTTTGAGCTGCCCGAAGGCAATTCCGAAACCTGATTTTTTTATTAAATACAATGAAAAACAAATATTTGTTCATATCAATATGACTCCTAGCAATCTTCAGTACTATAGCAGAGACCTCCACTTGAATGTTGGTAATAGCTTATCCGACATATTTAACAATGGTGTCCCAAACGGTCATCATTTCCATCTTCATAGATTGATTATCAGCAATGCAGTTTATTTGGACCCCAAGCTTTAGATGGCACAAGTCATTCTTTCGGCTACTGGTGTGCTTCGGCGGTCGTTTGACAATCAACGGCACTGGATTCCGTGAAAAAATGTTAACTTAATGGAAAGCCACTTGCGGTACCTTTCTTTAAACGCTTCGCAGATGGCATTTTGGTGTGGTAGCGGCATGACATACCGCTTGTCAAGCGGTAATCCGAGTGTCTTTTGACTGCCAAGTCCCACAACTCGCTCTTAACTTTCACAGCGTTTATTTAATTAAGTTTACCAACACTAGAAAGTGCCTGTATTCGCCGCTTTTTGGCAGAATCTTTGTTTTTGGTGCGCTCACTTTGACTTTGTGATTCATCTTATTTAAATTTACACGCGGACGTCAGCGCGAAATGAGGCGTTAACAGCACTTTACTTAGTACACAATTGGTAACATAACGTTGTGGCAATACGAAGTCTTATTTGGCGTCAAGTGGATACTGGTTATAGAATTGCGACAATGAAAATTTACGCAGCAGTTTAATTTGTATGGAGTTTTTAATTTCGCAGCCATTTTGCGTCGAATGACACCGCGCGTTGGAAAAAAAAAGACTACTACGAAAATGTTACTTTCCTATCTGTTTTGGTTTGGACTAGACGGAAGTCACTAGTGAGTCAGTCAGGTTGAACTCTTCCTGTAATTCTTTTGTTAATTTGTATCAAGAAAATCAATTAAACATAATAACTCAGACATAGCACTTCCGTGGATTGTTTGTTTTTCCTCCGACAGATGCGCACCGTATTCGTTGAAAGTGTGCGTATTCTAAAAGCTTACTGTTTATCAGCATATGCTGCTAAAGCCCCCGACGGACTGACGACGTAAGTAATTCTGCTCACGCCACCACATATTGCGACAACGTGGAATCTATGCCCAGTGTGACCAGAACTAACAAAAAAAATTACACCGCTGCTTTGCGTTGTCCAGGTTCATGGCATTTTCAAATTTGCCTGTTGGGGGTCACACTGCTCAATCAGATGTGTTTTGTCTTGATGACAAGTGATTTACGCTTGTGCTTCTGCCATGATAGCAATAGCTCTCCCGCAAAAGCCTTAAGTCCAGTTCGGTAATCAACAACTGTCACACATTCGTAGAAATATTAATCAATTTATCCAAATTGCTTGTCTTTCTTCGCATATGTATTTTCCAAACATTCTTTTTGAACAAGCTCGGTCACTTAACTCCAAGCCTTATTAACAAAATTTAAGTCCGAATGTTTGGGGTGGGATAAATCTCAAATGGCATCCCGGTCCCTCACCGCCAAAATCAGTGCAACCATGTCTTCATGCGAAAACATTTCAAATCGGCTCTTTCGCTTTGTTTTTTGTGCAATTGTTTTATTTTAGCTAAGTCCAGCTGAACGAAGACATACATGTTGAGTAACAGCGCGTGATATCTGGTGGCCACAATATTGCATTAGCCGAGCAACGCAAAATAAGGACCACAGCCTATTAACAAAGGGGTCCACGTATAAGATGTTAAGCTCTGTTTGGCGCTGTTAAGCGCAAAAATACTTTTTGACTCCTACGGGGGAAATGTAAAGCGCAAGGAAGTCATTACGCCTGATTTTTCTTCGCTCAATTTTTGTATGAAACTTCTCGTTACGTCGACAGTTCGTCTGGGCCTTAAAGTTTGGGTACCTTCTATAAACTATACCTTGGGAATATTCAAAAAATGTTCTACTCGAACGACTGGCTCTTCTTTTGACCCCTCAAGTATACTTTTGCCAATGTTCTGGATAAAATTGTAATTATGTATGCACTTAAAAGCAGACCTAGTTCTGTACCGGTCAGAAATATTGCATGAAATTTAGTTTTTATAAAACTTTTTTTTTAAACTATTTCTTTTCCAGTCAGATTTTGCATGGAATGCTTCCATAACAGACTGCTTTTAATTTCTAACCCACTGTCGTCAGTGTGTCTGTTTGTATTTTGATGACCGTTAGGTGTGAAAGTTTTCATTGCCCCTAAAATAAAGAGCAAAGCGATGCCGCCACCACCTGTGAGCAGTTTGAACGCGTCTCAGTCGTTGCTTTTAATATTTATTGTCTAAACAAATCGCCGCCCAGGTTGCCAAAATGTTTCAAAATGAATGGCGCTCTTCTCGCTTGAAGGCCATAAAGACAAAGAGAAGAAGACCTCCAGGGAGCTTTAAAAATACATCCCTTACCTGCCCTTTAATTGTGATTATTTATCGGAATTTCCCATCGATTGTGTTGGCGCATGAGGACTTGACAGCCCCTTAAATAATTGAAATGGTGTATGCTTTCTGCTTGATTAACAATTTGATGCATGTAAAGTTAGTTGCTGATTGATGTGGCTGGTCCAGTGAGTGGCATGAACATTTCAGTCGTTCATTAGTGTGCTAGACTTTAAGAAAAAAACAAGCCAACAGCATAGCAACGCAAATGAAGCGCAGTTTGAAATAAATTGTAAAACGATGTCAACAACACCAAAAGGCTAAAGGCAAACCGAGAGTGAACGTCAAAGTCAAAGGCAATATGTAAGCCAAGTCAAGCGCAAGGTTGCCAACAAGTAAACAAACAGTAAAAACATCTAAGATGTATGCGCATTAAAAGTCAACGACTCGGCAAATGAGTTGCAGCCCAAACAAAATTAAATTAAAGCTCAAACTTTGCCGAATTTAATTTGGGTATTCTGATCTCATTACAATTATCTGGAATACTACCTAAGTCCTTTCTTTTAGCCATGGAACCTACCTGAACTAATTATGCAGCATCAATGTTTTGATTGACGCGATTTGCTGTGCTTTTGTGGAGGTCAGTAATTTCTGTGGCTGAGCTTAATGGGGACGATTAATACCAGGTAATGGACTATATAGTTACGTGCGTGAGTGTGAATGAATGAACTTCCCAAAATTTGTCAAATAATTTGTAAGAGATGATTAGCGTCAACTTTGCTTTATGAACTACATACATAAGCTTAGTCTGAAGGAATATATATTTATAGCAAAATAAGAAACATTAAAATTGTATATGGGCTCATAGGTTCATACAATTTTCAAGTTTTAATTCGACGCCCAGCGTATATAAATATGTAATTGCACACGGCTTGTTGGTATCAGTGCATAAAACTCACTGATGAGATGATTCCGGGAAGCCATCGAACTAGGTTCAATATATACAAAATCTTTGTAGTCAATTCTTAACCTTGACACGGCTAACAAGCACTTTGACTAAGATAAAATAAATATTTTCAGGTTTAATTTCAGCAATACACGGGTTTGATTTTAGTAGGATCAAATCAAAAAGGCCCAATATTGATTAAAACACGACATTCGTAATTGATTTGATCTTTAAATCGGCGTGGTGGAAGTTTTCCTGAGATTAAATTGAGCTAGATATTCGAACTGCACAAAAATGACCGAGATTGAATTAAGCTGGATATTCAAATTGTTACCCCCATAAAGCACTCCCCAAGAGCCCCATATTGAATTATATAACGACTTTTTGATTTTCAATCCAGCAGGATCTGGCCGGCTCGAGGTCATACCCCCTTTTCTATCTCTAACAGACTTCAGCTTCTTTCTCATTTCATCATTTCTATGACTAATTGGGAATTCCTAGGAAGCATAAGTGCAAAAATCGATACAAAAAAACAAGAAAGAAAGTCGGTAAAGCCCGACTATAACATACTCTGTACCTGTGAAATGCTGCCCATCACCGTTGCAACCGGTGCTGCCCATAATTATTTGATTTCCTTATAACTCGACAACCGTTTATCAGATCTTTACCATTCCTTTGGCGGATCGATAAATAATTACCTGATTACTAAATGTGTCCAGAAGGAACCAACCTTCTATCTATAAAACTGTGGGAGACATAAAGTTTTTTCCAATTTGCTGGGGCGGGAGGGGGCGTGGCAAAAATTGAAAATAAACTTAATCTGCCTGCAAGCATAAGTAGCATATGTCCCATACATGTCCAACCGCTATCTCTTACCATCTCTGAGATCTGTTTGTTCATACGGACAGACAGGCGGACGGACGAACATGTGTAGATCGACTCTCCTGTTGATGGTGATCAAGAATATTTATACATTAAAGGATCGAAAATGCTTCCTTCTGGCTGTTCTGGCTTTTGGATTAACTTAATATACTCTGTGTACCTGTGCTACAGTTTATAAAAAAATTATCCGTGAGGAAAACGCGAGAAATCGTGTACGCGGACAGACGGACGGACAGACGGACGGACAGACGGACGGACAGACGCGGACGGACAGACGGACAGGGCTAAATCGACTCGGCTGTTGATGGTGATCAAGAATATATATACTTTATAGGGTCGCAAATGCTTCGTTCTACCAGTTACATACTTTTGCACAACTTCATGATCCCCCTGATATTTTAATATTTACACGTTGATTTTACTATTTTCACCATTGATTTAGCGTTAAATATGGAATTCGTATATCTAAAGAGTGAACACTTCAAATTAAATATTGGAAATAGTTAAATTTAATATTAATATTTAATATATTTCTGGCATGTTGTCGCTTGTATGGCCACTTGTAATTCTCAAGTTGGAATTCCATGCTTTGGGAATATAAAAGAGGTAACTGAATTTTGCCGTTCAAATATGATTTTAGTCAACTCAACATGCTTTTTAATTAATTTTAATACGAAATAGGCATAGTTAAATCAAATATGATTGTTATAGATTTTACTATGCGTTTTTTCCCTGAGTGTGGGAACAAGGTATAAAAAGAAAGTAAAGGCTTTAAAGTTCTGATGCCAGAATCAAAATGGTAGAAGCGCAACTTGACTTTTCCACAAACTGTGTTAAATTTTCTGTCAATACCAATTTTTATCATCTCTCTAGCTTCTCTGGTGCCCGAGATATGGTTATTTAAAAAATATTTATAAAAAAAAGGATTTTCCGCGATATCTCAAGGACATTGCTGATTTCAGCTATTGTGCTATATACATTTTATTATAGTGTCTTATCTCTTTACTACACTTCAAACCACGAGAATATGGTTTACAATTTTAAAATAACAAATTTATCTCTGTGAACTTTTCAACTATTGTGCAAGTTATTCAATTCCCCAGCTAGTCGCTTAGCTCTTGGGATACGCAATTGCTGAGTGACATTGTACTAACCCACACCTATGCCCAGGTCCCATTTTGATGTTTGCTAAAATTCTGTCTGTTTAGTAGCTGAGGTTACTCTCCGCCCACTGGCTTATGTCGCAATGACAGCAGGTCGTTTGATTTCACACAGCTCAGCATTTGACATAATTGCAGCTCTGACAATGGGTTTCCCAGCGCCAACTTATACGTATCAACTTGCCTACCAGCAACTAAGTTATTCCTGTATGAGCAACCTGTCTCAACTTGAATTTCCATTTGCTACATAAACGGAATAAGTAAAGAGTACCCCTAAGAGAATCGGTGAATTTGACTTCTGCTCTTGCGCCTGTGCTCTTTTGTGGCTACAGCTATGCCCCGCCTGCATTTGCTTACGTTATGAGTTACGTGTCGAGCGCGTATCACGTATACGACGGGGAGACAGACAGCCAAACATACAAGTTTATATGAGGAACAAAAGCCAGCCAACAGTTTGTGGCGTCCGACGCATTTGAACGGTACTCAACCGGAAGTGCGAGTTTCAAGAAGAAGAGAAAACAAACAAAGTGATTATCTTTGCCCTCGCCTGCCTCTTGAAGTCTCTCATTAGATTCTGCCATTAAATTCTAACAAAAGGTTTTGCTTTGAAATTATAATGTCATGCTGGAGCTAGGAAAACTAAATATATAAATATTCGAGCACAACTCTAAGCTGAGGCTCAGGCATATGTCGCTCTTAATCAAAATGCAGAAGCTTCTTTATGAGGGTCACGACTCTCATGAAATTTATAGAACTACACAACAAACATTGAATTAAAAATTGATTAAAATAGAGGAAATCAAAGGGTATTTAACATGTTTACATTGTCATGTGTACCAGAACTTAAACTAGATAATAAGCTGATGTTTGATATTCCTTAAATATTTAACTTAAATAAGACATATTTTACAATTATAAACTCAAAATATTGAATGCTTTATTCCCTATAAAGTATGCTACGTTTTGTATACCCTAGCAGAGGATATATTAAAATTGTCCAGATATTTTTAACGCATAGAAAGAAACATCTCCGACCACATAAAGTATATATATTCTTGATCAGAATTACGAGCGTTGTTTATAATGCCATGTCCGTCCGACTGTTTCTATGCTATCTCCTCGGTCAGTTTAAAGCAGAGGCAGGCAAGAAATACATTCACATTTTTGCTTGGTGTGTGTGAGAGCAGCGCAAAAATTTCTCTCTTTTCCAGTAGCAACGACTGCGTCGCGAACACGTAACGCATCGGAACTATAACAGTTTACACCGTGTGTGTGGAAGCAGCGCTGCTCTAAGATTTTTCGTATGCACGCCAGATAGCAAGCTGCCGGCCCCTGGTTTAAAGGCTGAGTCAGCTATATGTTATTGTCGTTCGATTCAGCCGGCTCCGACAAATGTGCTGTGTATTTGTACTAAGAGACTTCGAACAAAGTTTGGTAAAGATAGCTTTCAAACTGACGGAGGAGATAGAGTAGAAACAGACGAATGGACGGAAATCAACTTTGGTTCGCTGTCATCAAATACAGGGGATAGTGAATCTGTTTGCTGCCTTTTTTAGCGCCAATTTCGAGCCAAAGAGAATTTTGGAAGACCAATTCATTCTTGATTCTATTCCTTCTATACTTAATGTCGGGACTTTTCCCATATCGGATGATGATGTCTTGGAAGCAATCAAAGACTTTGATGACTCACTTAAGCCGGACAATGAAATTTCTTCATTTCTCCAGAAGAACTGCATTGGCGAGATTTGTGAGCCTCTCACTATGATTTTCTCTAATTCCCTAGAAATTGGTCAATTCATATTTAAATGGAAGGTAGCATCAGTTATACCTATTTACAAAAAGTGATGTCTCCAATTATAGGCCAGTTGCTAAGCTTAGCAATATATCTAAGCTTTTTGAGCGCATAGTCTCTAAACATCTTAATTTTATTATTAATTCTTATATGGATTTTAACCAGCATGTTTTTTCCTGGCCTTTCCACGGTAACGAGCTTAACAGTTTTTAGCATTTCTGCATTTGAAAATCGTTGTCAAGTCGATGTGATCTACACTTATTTATCTGAAGCATTTGACAAAGTCTGTCATAATGTTCTTCTATCTAAGCTCTCCAAGACTGGCTTTCATTCTTCCATCCTCAATTGGATTGAGTCTTATCTTGATGGTAGATCGAATCAAGTTCTCATTAATGTCATACATAGCCACTTCTGGCCTCCCTCAAGGGAGTGTACTGGGGCCATTGCTATGTACACTATTCATCAATGATATCGGTTGCCTACTTAACTCGCATTATATAATGTATGCTGATGATTTAAAAATCTTTAGATCTGGTAAAAACCTCAGAGATGTTGCTGACTGGTGCGGGCGCAATTTGCTGCCTCTTAACTTCTCAAAATGCTTTTTCGTTACATATGGAAAGCGCGTCGATATTAGCATCGTATTCCATTAGTCATCGTGCTTTGAGACGACAGTAAAAAGCTATGGATTTGGGAGTTGTGTTTTACTCCAAATTTAAGTTTTCTTTATTAAGCGCAGTTCCAAACAATTTAATGATCCGTTTACACGGCTTGGTTTGTACTCTGCCTTAGTGCGTTCTAGGCTTTAATATGCTTCGCTTATCTGGAATACTCTCGCTGCCGTTCATTTAAAAATGCTTGAGCGTCTATAGAGACGATTCCTCAAATTTGCACTAGCCCATATACATTTTTCCGAGCCTTTTCCACCTATTATATATTTCTACCCTTCAGGATAGAAGGACAATTGCGTCTCTTATCTTATTAAATGACATTGTGGTCGGCAATATTAATTATCCTATAATACTTGGCAAGACTCTTTTTAATGCTCCGCCCAGACCTTTGCGTTCTATGGTCCCATTTAGGCTGAAGACTCATAGGGAGAATTATTTCTTTAATGACCCGATATGTAGATCTCTCAATACGTACAATCGTCTTCCAGTTAGCATGCTTTTCGACTTTAGCAGCGATAATGATATTGTTAAGCGATACTTAGGCACTTTTATTTGTAGTTAAAATTGTTATTGTTAGTTTTAAGTTTTTTTGTGGAAGCCAGTTAAGTTGATCGTTGCTGCGTGTTTACAACAAGAAAGAAAGTCGGTCAAGCACGACTGTAATATACTCTGTACCAGCAAAAGTGTATGCTCCGGATGTATTTTGCTGCCGCAGCGGCTGAAAGCATCGCTTCTACTGTGCTGCAGCAGCGAACACAAAATATTATCCTGGTCCGTTTAGCCATTTCCGAGAAATTGATGTTCAAACACACAAACATACATTTATTTATTGAGTAAGATTTTTGCGCCGCCACCTCCCGCATACGCAAATCTATAAATAAAGGGTTCGTACCTTCAAGACATATTTGCTTATAAGTATATATTTTTGATCCGGAATGGTAACGATCGGTTGAACGATTGTCGAGTTATAAGGAAAAACAATGAGCGCGTTCACCAGCACACACCAATCAACTAACATAAATCAACAATAAAAAAAAAGTGTTTGGCTGCTGGTTTTTGATAGAATTTGCAGCCAATAAAATTATCGATTTTTTTATTGGCGGAAGTTTTAAACTTTTGACCGTAAATAAAAGAAATAATAAAATATGAATAACATCAAGTACAATTCATTATGCTGGATATGACTGTCGTTAAAAACGCCGACATGGCGAAATTTTGACCTCTTCGGTGGCGACTTGGTTGTCTCTGGTTGTCCCAGATTGGCTACCTGTAAGCGAAGAGCAGAACGCCTTGCAGATGCTCTCCATTGAGGAGTTTCATGCGGCCAGGTTTGAGGAATCAACTGGGGGGCCTTCTTGCAGCTTCATGATAGGTTCGGAGGAAAGGTCTTTCCCAACAAATTTGGATGAGATGCAGAGCGCAAACACTCGAGACCATTATACGGTTTGCGGAAGCACCCAAGATTGTATCTGCATCGTCTATGCATTGCACTGGGAGCTTATATAGTGCATATGCTGCAGGAGGATTGGCCGTGTGCAATTGAGGTGATCAAAACGCTCCAGCAGCAGCGTATACCAAATGTCAGTGAAGATGTGCATCATCTGGATCATGCTGGAGGTGCTGCAGGCCATACCGGAGGAGGCACATACACACCTCGGTGAAACGAGTCATCTTTAGGGCAGAGCTGGGCAAGCGGGTGCAGGTGGTGTGGCAGACATGCGAGACGTGTTTAAAGCTGCAAATGGGACGCGGTGAGCCTGGGAGTGGGCACCTGGATTAAGAACATTGGCTACTCTATTGAGGGCTTTTTGGTATGTCGAAACGGTCACCTACTGATAAGAAGGACTCCCGTTTTGCCAACATCCAAACATCCAAAAAGCAAAGACGATTCCTTGCCCATTTTTTTAATTTTCACAAAATTAATTATTTGTTTATATCAGTCAGCTGTTTGCTATCGATAACAATCACAAAATAGAATCAATCTAACAAAGAAATACTTTGATGGATTTACATCTAACACAATCACGAAAATTAGCAATCATGATTGCACATCACGCCCGTTCACCAGCACAATCTAACAAAATTAGTTGATTTTTGGTCATCGATTAATGCTGGTGAACGCCACCAATTATAATACTCTTTGCAGCCCCGGCCGCATACCTTCACACTAACTTTGGGAGGTACAGCTTTCTTACTTGTTTTTATAGTATTCTATATAAGCATAACCTTGCATCAGCCATGGGCCCTGAAGGCCCAACCTGTTATTCTTTACAATAAGTACTAAGTCAAGCAATACGAATCTGTGTATTCAGCATCAATTGTGCAGAATTGAGAGGGTTTATTTGTCTTCATCTGTGGTGCATTCAATACAATACCATTGCTATATTTAACAAAACCAGGAAGAGGGAGAGGAAGAAGCGGTGGAAGGATTGGAAGAGGACGCAGTGAATTGATTGGATAAGGAGGATTCGTTGTGCAGCAACAATCTCATATTGTTAAGCATTTGTGGACTAGGCCTTCTGGGGACACCACTGTAAAAAAAACCGCGCCTTGAAATATACCTCAGATTGGTGGTGTGGATAGTAATTTACAGCAGTTTCATCTTATGTCATCAGTGGTCTTATGTAATCAGTGGTCATCCGACAATTTCTAGCAGCAATTCCGCTCTTATGCTGTGTTCAATTCTGCAAGATGCATTGTAGGGAAAGAGAAAAGACAAACAAGAAGCTGTTGTAGTGCGTATAGGCAACAGGCATTCCTGATGTAATCATGTTAAATGTAAACTACGTAAAATAATACGAAATGTGAAATAGCGTCCATAATTTTACTTTAACATCAAACTACTGAAGCTTTTATGTTTTAGGTTTTAGAAAATGTTCCTTTAGGTGCTTCTTTCTTAGTCGAGTATTGTCCATGGACCAACCCCCAAACTCTCCCCTCCCCTTGGCTACGCCACTGCTGATTCAATTCTCATGCTTAAATGAACTTATGCAGCTTACAAATTTGCATGCGCTTGTATGACTTCCATTTTTTTTTTGATTCGTTAGGATCAGGAAGCCTCGAGCACACACACATCTCTTAGCTATAACCATTTTAGTTCAAGCCCGACTCTAATATACTCTGCACATGCAAAAGTGTACGTATTTAGACCGTTTTAAAAACGTTTGGATCGATAAATAATCCTCATTACTACAGCTCCACAATGGACGAGGTTTTACAAATCGCGGGGATATTGGAAAAAACTGAATAGAATATACTAATTCACAGGTGGCGCTAATTACTGACAATCGAAAATGTGTGACAAGTTACTCGGGAGTAAAATCTGTTAAGGAGCCGTCTAATCAGTGAACTTCTTATGCAGATTGGACGACAGAGAGACAGAGTGGACAACTGGTTATTGGAATTTCCTTATCCACAATTTGATGAATATGTTAGGAAAAATCCACAACTATTGACAGATAAACATGTACCAATTCGATTTTATTCTTTGCTTTGTCTTGTTATTCGATTGCAATGCAACCTTCTTACGTAGGGATGCTTTTGAAGTGAAATGCCATTAGCTATATTGGTCCTTAAAGCAAATTAGTTGAAAGCTAAAGCTTTTCATTGCGAATAGATAAAATCCGCATTTGATTAAACACGTGAGACTTTCAATTACTTACATCCAAGTGGTATTTTCGCACCTTTGGGATTGCTCGTTAGCACTAAAAGTCCGTGAAGTAATCACGTTACATTGACTATGCCATCCTCCATTTTAGTGCTCGTATTGCATCTCCTCGGCAACTGCTGAATGAAAAAATTGGATTAAAATCAGTTACGCAAATGGAAATAGGAAATTTGCCATGTCACCCCGCACGCTGACAGATTGATTACAGCTTGTGGCATTACCTAATTATAAATTCCAATTACGCAATAGTGCAAAGCTCTAGTTTCACTGCATTTACATTTCCATTTATATGCAAAAACGAAGTCTGTGAGTGTAAAGAGAATGCAGGCAAAAGATGATTTACTTGTAATTACCATGTAAATGATTTATGAAACTCATTTAATCGGAAATTGCAAGCTTAAGCTTAGCCTGCTTTTGTCATCGTGTCCATTCATATCCATATTGATGAGGGTCGTTTCCGGCTCAGGTCATACAATTGGATGGACATACTCGTACATATTTCATATGTTATATGTACAATGACAGCACGCATAATCAGAAGGAAGCCATATTTTTTCAGCTGCCGCTGAGTGGGCAACAGATCCGGCCAAATCCTGCGTAATGAGTTTGATGAGCTTTTGAACTGAGCCAAATTGAAGTCAGCCGGAATATTTTTTTATCTTATGGCTATTGGTGATGATGATGAGGATGAGGATGCACATACAACAAATTGAGTTATGGCCTTAGCTGGCTCATATTTTATGCATGACAAGGGGCAAGCGAATTGCTTTCCAATCGACTAGACGCACGCACCCAAGAGCGGAAGCGTTTACTTTCCCATTTGAAGGCCGCTCTTCTTAATCACCTTCAAGGCTGTCACGATATCCTTGGCTTCACCAACGAGCTCAACTGAGCCTTTTTGCGTTCTATAATTATTGAGTAAACTTTTCAAGCAAAAAATCAATTAAAATAGTTTGTTAGTTCAACACATCGACGGCTTCAAGAAGCGCCCTTGTTTGACATTTAACGATGATTCCTAAAGCTCCACAGGAGATGGAGCAGGCAGACAGACAGAGAACACAGAAATGTACCTTTGACCTTTCTGGGTGGTCGGGAACGTAATTTATTTATGCTGGCTCAGAGCACTCACAGCTCGGGTAATCATTTATAATAATGAAGTGAGTCGGCAATTCTTGCAACTGTGAGAAATGCGAACTGAAAACTGGCATTGCTTAGCCTCTTTTTGTGTATTGTAGTTGCCATTTTTGCATATTTCACAAGTTGTAGGCTTTGTGCATGTACACAGGGAAAAAAATTAAAAAAAAAAAATAATTAGCTGGGGCATTTCTTGGGTCTTTCTTTTTATTATCTTCAAATTGTAATCTTTGTAATTCTTTGTAATTAGTTTGTTGCCTTTTTGTAGGGCTTTATTGTATTCAATTAACTGTTTCTTCTTCTTTGGCCATTGCAACCGTTTTACGGTCTCGGCCGCTGCCACTAATGCCCGCCACTCGCCTCTGTCCCGAGCGACATTCCACCAGGAGGACACTTGAGGTCCATAAATCCTCCGAAGAACTTTTCTCTCGAACACGCCAGTTGCGGCCTCATCCTCTTTTGTCATTGCCCATGCTTCTGCGCCGTATAGCAGGACTGGGATGATAAGCGACTTGTATAGCGCAATTTTCGTTTTCCGAGAGAGGGCTCTGCTATTGAACTCCTTATTGAGCCCGTAATAACATCGGTTTGCTAGAGTAATTCTTCTTCGGATTTCCAGACTGGTGTTGTTGTCGCTGGTTATCGTCGTTCGAGGTAGACAAATTCCTTAACAACCTTGAAGTTCTAGCCTCCCATTGCAACAGATTGTCCAAGCGGTGACTTACTGCGCGTTGATTTTAGGTATTTCGTCTTTTCCTCAATTACCGCTAAGCCCATAAGTTTTGACTGCTTTTCTATCTCTGAGAACGCCTATTTTACCACAGATTCTCTTTTACCGATGATGTCAATAACATCGGCATATGCAAGTAGCATGTTATCTCTGGTAAAGATGGTGCCCGTTCTGTTAGCATTTGGGCACTGGCGCAGTATGTACTCCATCAGCAGATTAAAGAAGTCGCACGATAAGGTATCGCCCTGCCTAAAACCTTTTTTGGTATCGAAAGGCTCGGAGCGGTCTTTTCCTATTTTGACGGAGCTTTGTGTGCTTCTCAACGTCATCATGCAAAGTCGAACGTACTTTGCTGGAATACCAAAGGTAGACAGGGCTTCAAAGAACTTTGACCTTACCGGCGTGTCAAAGGCGGCTTTGTTGTCAACAAAAAGGTGGTGGGTGTCGATCTTTCTCTTTTGGGTCTTCTCCAGGATGTGTCGCAATGTGAATATCTGGTCCGTGGTGGATTTGCCAGGTCTAAAGGCACACTGATAAGGTTCAATCAGTTCACTTATTCTCGGCTTTAGACGTTCACATAGGATGCATGATAGAACCTTATATGCGATGGGAAGGAGACTGATCCCGCGGTAATTGGCGCAAACCGCAAAGGGTCTCCTTTTTTGAATATTGGACAGAGTACACTTAGGTTCCAATCTTCGGGCATGCTTTCTTCGGACCATACTCTGCATAGGAGTTGGTGCATGCACCTTACCAGCTCCTCACCGCCAGCTTTGAACAATTCAGCGCCAGCAGATTTGTTATTTTTTAGCCTTTTTATGGCTAACAAGACTTCATTATGGTCCGGCGGATCCATCTCTATGTTATCGATTGATGGTGTCGCTACTTCCCCAGAGGCGGCATTGTGTTCGTCATCACCTCCCAGCAGGTTAGAGAAATAGTTTCTCCATTTGTCTAGTGCCACTTCCGGATTTCTGACCGGATTTCCGTGCTCGTCCTTCAATAGTGTGACTCTGGGCTTAAAACCTTCGGATAATTGCCTAATCTTTTGGTAGAATTTTCGAGTCTCACTCCTTCCGAACAGCACTTCGATGCGCTTTTCCTGCTCATTTTTCTTCCTTCTGAAAAGGCGCTTCTCCTTTCTCCTTTTCTCCCGATATCGCTCCTTAACAGCCCGCGTTGCTCCCGACTGCAGAGTTCTCTTGTAGGCAGCGTCTTTCTCTGCAGTAGCCCGGCGGCAATCATCGTCGTACCATGACTGTTTTCGGGAGTTTTCGGCAAATCCGAGAATCTCCTTGGCAGCTGTACTCATAGAGTGTGAAATATGCTTCCACTGTTCGTCTACACCAGGAGGGCCAGGTGGGGTTTTCCTGAGCAGCTGGGTGAGTCTTGCTGAGTAGGCTTCGGATGTCCGTTGTGATTGCAGCTTCTCAATGTTCAGCTTTCGGCGTGTGTTAGACTGTGCGGCAAGTGCCACACTGAGCCGTGTGCGTACTTTGGCTGCAACAAGGTAGTGATCCGAGTCAATATTGGCTCCTCGGCGCGCACGTACGTCTAGAACACTCAAAGAGTGCCGTCCGTCTATCACAAAGTGATCAATCTGGTTTCGTGTTGATTGCCGATCAGGGGACTTCCAGGTCGCCTTGTGGTCGTCGCGGTGTTCAAATCTGGTGCTACTAATGACCATGTTTCGGCCCGAAGCGAAGCCTATTAGCCTCTCTCCATTTTCGGAGGTTTCTTCGTGCAGGCTAAATCGGCCGATAGTCGGGCGATAAACTTCTTCTCTCCCGATTTTTGCGTTAAAGTCGCCTAGCACGATCTTGATGTCGTGATCGGGGCAGCGCTCATATAGGTCTTCTAGGCGCTCATAGAATTCGTCTTTTTCCGAATCGTTCTTTCCTTCTGTCGGGGCGTGCGCACAGATAAGGCTAATATTAAAATATTTTGCCTTAAGTCTGAGTACGGCAAGTCGCTTGTCAACTGGTGTAAAGCTGATGACAGAGCGGCACAGTCTTTTATTGACTGCAAAGCCGCAACCAAACTCTTGCTTCGAATCATGTCCACTGTAGTAGATCTCCCATGGGGCGTTGGTTTTGGATATTGTCTTCCTACACCCCTGTCCAGTCCATCTCATTTCCTGAAGTGCGGTAACGTCCGATGAATGTTCCTCGAGGACATCCACCAACTTGGAATCCGCGCGCTCTCTATTGAGGGTGCGAACATTCCAGGTGCATATCCTCAAATCATGGTCCTTAAAACGTTTGCGTGGGTCGTCGTCGGGGGTCCATATCCGAGGCATTTTATTAGTTTTCATTGGCGGATGAGAATAGACACCTATCAGGTGCCAAGCCCGATGCGACGCCCCTATTTGTCCCAGGGTAGGATCGCCGCTCACGTTAGCCAGCAGCTTTGCGGATGCAACGCTCTGTTACCGGGGGTTACCACGTGGAAGTGTGAGTCGACTTGACGCCGAGGCCACATGCGCCCCCATATCCACAGGAAAGTTCCTGTCTTCCGAAGAAGCCCTAATTAACTGATTGAAACTCTGGTATTTCAAACTGTAAGGGTCGATGCAACGAAAAGCGAGAACCAAATTGTCCAGCACCAAATTTGTATGCTTTCACTTCACACAAACCGAAGGCATCTACATTCTGTTACCACTTATGTAGATAATAAAAGAAAGTATTCATCTCGTTACAGCCAAATCGTCAAACGTAAATTTTTCGGCGATTCTTTATTCAAAATTTGGCGATTCATTTTAGATAAATCACTCCCTAATTGATTAAAACTTCATATTTCTTTCGGAATGTTAAAGACGAGCATACTAATGCTGGGCTTATATTGCGTCACAGAGTGTCACAGTGTCAAAGTCATATGGAGCTATGACAATGTGACTCTGAAATGTGAAATTCTGTGACGCAGTATAAGCCCAGCATTACTTGATTCAAACTAGAGCTGCACCCGTGACGTAAATTTGACCTTGTCACGGTGTGTCACGACATGAACGTGAGCGAACATAGAGTTTCGTGCGGGAGCATCCGTGATCCGTGAATTTTTTTCGTGAAAGCAGTACTCACGAAATTTTTATCAACTCTCATCACTTAAAAATGTGCATAATGTTTTATGCATTATTCTGACAAAATGGTACAGGCACACTTAAATGAAATGAAAGTAACTTTGGCAAGAATTCTAAAAACGTCGAAAATATTGCGTTTTTCAATTGAAGAAATCTGTCCTGTGCCTTCTTTCGTTTTCGAACCGTATGCATAGATGGAAAGCTCGTTCTTCCTGACGACAGTGTCCTGCTTGCATTCCTCTTTCTCCGGGAACCAAGTTCCAAAGTTTTCGTTCCATTTCTGAACTGGTATGCAGTAGTCGCTTTCCTTTTCCTCTACATTTATTCCTTTTAACCTACCTTATTCACTAACACCGTGTATTGTGCCCTCGAACTCAGCTAGGAACGAATCTTCGCCTCGTATCATGGCATCGTGGATGGCCTGCATGAAGACTCCCTCCATGATGAGCCAATTCTCGGATGAGATTCTTATGCCATATTCATTAACTCGTTGTAATTCAATAAAATCCTAAGCGCACTTTTTTTAGAAAAAAGAACGTACATAAAAATGAGAAAAACGTAGATTGCGCGGCTGAACATTCGAAAATCTCGAATTGGTTTTATGAATAAATGAAAGATTAGCTTACATTAGTTGAATTTAATTGTTTCCTCATGAAAATTTGATAAAATATGGTGTTTTAGAGTAATATTATTTTTTGGAAAGTGAGAAATATTTCAAATCAAAGTTTAGTCAATTCTCACCGAAGAATAAGATAGAAGCAAACCCTGAATCATCTGAAGAACTTTGACTAACTTTTCTTCGTTCACAAAAATTTTTGGAGCAAAAGTATTTTGCAATTCTTTGTGTATTCAAAATCCAAAAATCTATTTCAATCCTTTCTAAATTTTAAATAAGTTTAGTGCGATATTTTCCATTCTTTATAAGTAAAATGTTGTTTGGTTTGGTACCATCATCCCGGCGGTAAAAATATAAGCAAGGGCCAAAGGTTCGGGAACTCATGAAATAAGTTCATTGTATGGAAATCTTCAGTAGGTGAACCTCAAATATTTCCTAAAGGATGAATTGGACAGGTCATACGCAGACATAAAGAAGACACAGCCATAGTCTAAGACCTTATTAAAAGTTAAATAGGCTAAAAAATATTTTAATCTAGCAAATCATTTTTATCGTAATTTTTAGTAAAGTTAGTCACTTCACAAAAAATTTAAGAAAATATTTCCATGCTTTAAGAAAAATAGTTACGCTTTGTATCAAAAAAATTTAAAGGCATCCATGCCAGTTCGTCATGAAATCATGGCCGACTGAGAATATGGAAGCTATAATGGAAGGAAGCGCTAGCTCATTTTTTGTTGAGATATTTTAAAAGAATTTTTAAGTGTACTGTGTCTGTTTTATTTAAATAAAAAATATTACACCCGTGGGCCATTTGGATGCTGTGTGGCTTTTTAGCGGCTACTCGGCTTATGCATACATAAGTCAAGTATGCAAATTCTGGACAGTTACAGGCGTCTCTGTTTTCTAAACTCATACATACAAGTATGTATATTTGCATCTGAGTGTAATATTAAAGTAAAGCGACGACAGAAGCCACCTCCCCTCAATGAGAGCTGTTGCTCTTGTGTATTTCCTTCTATTTTAGTTAGCAATTGCAAAAGTTGTGTAATAAACGCGTTCCTTTTTTTGCCAAGCTGTCTAAGGTAAAGTTTCTACTGCTGGCACACCTGACCCCACTTAAAAGCAGCATGTTTCGTTTTCTACTTTTTAAGGCTGCTCTTAACAAACAATGCAAATGTCCTTTAAGCATTTCCCTAGAAATGTTTTTAATGTTTACACTCGTAACTCACATCAAAGATGGCACGAAGTTAGTACGTGTCTCCATCAAAATATTCATTTGCTCTTGTCTGCATCTTTTTGTATCCAAACCGCATAAAAAGTGATGTTTTTTCTTTTGGACTTGTTGGACTTCTCATTTTGTGTCCTAAACGTAAACAATTGCACGTGGAACATCGCTGGAATTTCAATAAACTTGTTTGGATTTTTCCGCCTTTTGGACTTTAAGCAAATAGAGACGGAGGCATGCAAAAATCATAAAAAGAAAAAAAATAGGGAAAGTTAACTTCGGCTCGGCCGAAGTTTTGTATACCCTTGCAGCTTCCATTGAAAACAAAAAGTTTTTCTAACTAAGACTACTTTTGGACCTTACTTTTCTATCGGATCTATACTATATAGATGTCTGATTTCGACCAAACTTGGTGAAATCTTGGAAAAGCATAATACACTGTTAATTACGAGGCGTTAATTTGGAGGCGATCCCATTTAAAATTAAAAAGTTTTTCTCACTAGAACTTCTTTTTCGACCGATCATTCATACTGCAGTTATATGCTATAGTTATCCGATTTTGATAAAACCTTGTAGAAATATTGTAAAAGTATATGAAATAAGAATAAGCTAATAAAAAGGACGTTTTCATTAAAAACAAAAAGTTTTTTCTCACTAGAACTTATTTTTTCGACCGATCGTTCCTATGGGAGCTATATGTTATAGTCATCCGATTTCGACCCAACTTTGTAGAATTGTGTAAAAGTATAAAAAATAAGTGTATGCCAATGATAAGGACGTTTTCATTAAAAACAAAAAAGTTTTCCTCACTCGAACTAGTTTTTCGACCGATCGTTCCTATGGCAGCTATTTGCTATAGTCATCCGATTTCAACCAAGCTTTGTAGAATTGTGTAAAAGTATATATATTAAGTGTATGCCAATGATAAGGACGTTTTCATTACAAACAAAAAAGTTTTTCTCACTAAGACTAGTTTTCCGACCGATCGTTCCTATGGCAGCTATATGCTATAGTCATTCGATTTCGACCAAACTTAGTGAAATCATGGGAAAGGATAGTAAACTAAGAAATACGTACTTTGGAGGCGTTTCCATTAAAAAACAAAAAAGTTTTTCTCACTAAGACTAGTTTTCCGACCGATCGTTCCTATGGCAGCTATATGCTATAGTTATCCGATCCGGTCGGTTCCGACAAATATGCAGCGTATATGTACCAAAGACTTCGTGCAAAGTTTGGTGAGGATAGCTTTAAAACTGACGGAGGAGATAGCATAGAAACACGGACCCACGGACGGACAGACG
Source organism: Lordiphosa collinella (assembly GCA_018904265.1). Taxonomy (NCBI): domain Eukaryota; kingdom Metazoa; phylum Arthropoda; class Insecta; order Diptera; family Drosophilidae; genus Lordiphosa; species Lordiphosa collinella. The sequence continues at coordinate 54,342 of JAEIFV010001403.1, forward strand.
GACAGGGCAAAATCAACTCAGCGTCATGCTGATCCAGAATATATATACTTTATGTGGTCGGAGATGCTTCCTTCTATGCGTTACAAACATCCGCACAATTTTATAATACCCTCTGCAAGGGTATAAAA
>JAEIFV010001404.1:0-29420 GCA_018904265.1 Lordiphosa collinella
TAATTTTGCAAAATTCGAAATTATTAAGGAGATGTAGCCCTTTTATTGACCCAAGGAGACCCAATTATCCTAGCAACTGCAATTCCTCTCGAAACCTCGTTTTTTCGAACTGGCAGCCATGATATCTACAGTTACACTAAGCCGATTTTGATGAAACTAAGTGAAATCGACGCAGAGGTGTCACCATTTTGGTCTGAACCTCAATCATCATTTTACAAATTTTTGACTATTTTTTACAGAAACCTGAGATTACATTTTATACTGATGTCTGTCACGCATAGAAAAAAGCAACTCCGACCACATAAATTATATATTATTATCCGCATGACGAGCTGAGTTGATTTAGTCCCTGACCGTCTGTTTCTATGATTGTCTCTCTCCGTCAGTTTTTAAACTTCACCAAACTCTGATTGTCGGAAGCGGCCGGATCGGATGACTGTCGCATATAGCTGTCATAGAAACGATCGGTCCGAAAAACTAGATGAGAAAAACTTTGTTTCTAATTGAAACGCCTTCAAATCCAATTTTTAGTTTAACCCCTATGTTTTTTCATGATTTCACAAAATTTGGTCGAAATCGGACATCTATTTAGAAATAGCTTTCATAGAAAAGTTATATCTGAAAAGTAGTCTTGAATTAGAAAATGAAATGGCCTCAAAATGTTAGTTGAATTCATATACGCTCCCACCAGATCGACAAACTCGGATGCATCGGATAGCATATAGCGGAAATAGGAACGATCGGTGAAAAACTAGTTTTTGTAAGAAAAACCCTCTTTTTGTTTTTATTGGAAACGTCCCCCACGTTGGCAAATATTTATTTTAAATACTTTTACACAATTCTACGGTTTTGTAAAATCGGATGACTATAGCATATAGCTGCAGTATGAGTGATCGGTCGAAAAGGAAGTTCCAGTGAGAAAAGCTTTTTGGTTTTAATTGGGGATCTCCTCCAAATTTAGTAATTAACAGTTTGTTATGATTTTCCATGATTGCAATAAATTTGGTCGAAATCGGACATTTAGATAGTATAGCTCCCATAGAAAAGTATGGTCCAAAAATAGTCTTATGTAGCAAAACAAACTGCAAGGGTATACAAAACTTTCCCCTAACTTTAATATGGTAAAAAAACTAAAAAAATACCTCTTCGGATTACGTGTTCATTTATGAGTAGAAATAGTTCAAAATTTCTAAAGGATTGGTTTAGTGAGACTTTGGGCTATGATAGTTACCGACTTCTCAGTAGAGCGGGCTTATCACATTTTCAAAGAAATATTTGCAAGTTGTAAAGAAGAAGCCTATTAATTTTAATTATCTGTTTAATTATCTCCATATATAAAATAGTTTGTCCTCATTGACTGACTGACTGATTGGCAATCATCGCACAGCCTAAACGGTAAGAGCCAGAGGGGCTGAAATTTGGACAGGAGTTTCACTTAAGTGGTGAATTTCACTCATAAGAGCCGGAAAAGCGTCGGAAAAGTTAGTATGGGGAAAATTGTATTTTTCATCCGATCGACTGAAATTCGTCTTGTACGCAGAGCATGCGGCATATTTTCCGATTTCGTAATATCCACCCGCAAAGAAAATTTCGGAACATCCGTTTATCCTACAGTAAGGGAAATAAATTGAAGTGCGAATCTCCGATGTTAGTAAATTCTACCGTAAGGGTCGGAAAATTCGGAAGAGCGTCGGAAAAGTTTGTATGGGTAATTTTTTTTCATCCGTTTGACTTGAAATTGTGTTTGTGAGCAAAGTATACGAAATAAGTGGCACATATTTTCCCGATATCGGAAAAAGTCGCCCGCAAGAAAGCTCCGACTTGCCTCTATTTTTCATCCGATGGACTTGAAATTCGGTTTGTTGTAGTACGTGAAATGGATTCAAATGTAATTTACTGAATGTGACCTTAGGGTCGAAAACTCATGAAAAACTCTGCAGCCAATAACCGATTTTTATCCGATTGGCTTTAAACTTGGTTTGTAAGGATAGTATAAGATATAACAATGATAGCAACGATAACGATGACAGTAACGATAACGATAGCGAGAGTGATAGCGATAGCGATAGCGATAACGGTAATGTTACCCAAACCCGGTCGGAAAAGAAAAATATCGGTTTTATGTGATGTCGGTATAGACTGACCGGCGACATAGAGATATATGCTGGTATTTAACCTAAAACTTAAGCGTCAACCTTAAAACCCTTTGGCGGAATTAATAAACAGGCTAACTCCATCCCTTATTCCCACAACCTTAACCCCATTTTCAAGCTTTCGGCATTTTCTCACACATACACTTACTTACACAAATGACAGGTGGCTCCTCCACAATTTCATTTCTTTGGGGCACTCTCATCGGGTAGGTGGAAACTCCTATGACAAATAGCCTGCGGCTTTATACACAATGTTGGGAAGCTATCATTGTCTAGATTCATGTTGCTTTTTCATTTGTTTTCTTCAACCATGTTGTTTCTTTTTTTTGCTTTCTTACTCTTTTATGTTTTTGTTTTCCCAAACTACTTTCAGGCAGAAGCCTGCTGTCTCTGTTTGTTGTAGTTTCAGCTCTATTCCTTCTCCTTCTTCTTCATCTGCCACATTGCCGCCAGGACACGAACTGCAGCTGGATTCGCTTGAAGTGCCATTAAATGCACCCAAGGCTGTTGATTGGTAAAGAAAAATGTAACATGTGGTTTACCTAAACTTTTAGTGTGCCAGAACTGGGGAACAGTTAGGTGGTGGGGTGGCTGTTTTTGAAGTCCCAACACCTACATCAGTCCGTAGACCATTAGTCTTAAAAATACCAGGTAGGTGTGTGTGTGTGTTTTGTTTTTTTTTTTTGTTTTGGAGGAACACTACTCTTTTTACACAACTAATTTGTTGCCACTGCAGAAGCTGAGAAAGGGCTAAAGAAATTAAGTGCAATATAATAGGAAAATGAGCTAGAAAAGTTAGTAGGCACTTTGAAAATGATTTGAACCCGTTTGACAACCAGCATCAGATGATGTATCCGTGTGTTGCTAGAATAAATCTGCCCATAACACGCGACGTCGAGCTGATCTAAAAAAATTGATACAATGTGTTTTTACCTGCAGTCTCCAGTTTCACAATATATTGGCCCCGCTCATAGGCCTTACGAGCTATTTGCTTTAGTCATCCGATCTAACCGGTTCCGACAAATAAGCAGCGTATTTGTGGTACAGGACTTTGTGAAAAGTTTCATGAAAATAGCTTTAAAACTGACGTTAAGTAAAAAAGTCCCGTTAATCGTACAATTTTTAAGGAACATCCAGAAGGAGTCAAATTTAAATTCTTGATCGAAGGAACGATAGTCTTGTTATGTGCAAAAGAATGTTCGCTGCTGATGCGCAATATCAGCGTTGCTTTCTACTGCTGCAAGGTATATTTCATTCGGGCTTGTCCGACTTTATTGTTTGATTTTTCCAGTAAAAGAAAATTGCGTCTGTTTTATGAACTTCAATAAGGATTCCATTTGTCTAATCAAAGCGTCCTAAGTGAAATGTGAACTTGTAGTGATCAGAAGGTTAAACACTTTTCTATCGAAAGATATAGAAAGTATCTCAACTCTTAAGCAAGGCACAAAATATACGTAAGAGATCACAAAGCATTCGAAAGAATTGTTGTTGTAGCTTTGGTAAAGGCAAAGAAGATGGAGACGAATCATAAGATACGAAATTGTTTGATCTGTGTCATGCTTTAAAGGATCAAAGTAATTGAATTATTTAAATAAAGTTAATTTAATTTTTGTTAAACTCCGGCAAATATTTAGCCAGAACTTTTAAGTTTACCTAGGCAAATAGAAATTCCCATCTCTCTGTGGGTTAATTGTATGTTTGTGGCTTGTAAATATTAAAATGCTTTATATGTTGGTTGATTTTGTGCATAATTATGCACAGTTTTTCACTTTTGAGCACTTTGTGTGTTTGTATGGGAGGGGTCGTGGTGGCTCGTAACCAAATGTTATGAAAAGCGAACAAACAGAGGCTGAAATTTAGTACTAACGAAGAGGGGCTTAAGGGAGAATGTGCTTAAAATTTTCAACAATTAATTATCAATTTCTCAAGTTCAAGAATCAGTCCAATTTGCACACTTTTAGCGTTGAATAACACAGTGCTACTAATAAATTGGTTACGCATTCGCAACCCGCTATTTTAAAGAACCTACCGAAACTAAATATATAAGCCGTTTGAATTTTGTTTTTTATGACTTTGGCAAAATTATAGATATGTAAAATGTAAAATGGCTTGACACAGCCCCAAAGGGCCAAAGCCGAGCCTCTCTCAAACTCTTGGCTTTTGCGCTTCTAGTTTTCGCACAAGAGAAAGGGACCTATAGTTTAACGCCGAATCCGAACGACAGTTTGAGAAGCTTTTGCTTGGCTTATTACTACAAAGCCAACAGGAGAGAGGGGTGACAGGGTGTAAAGTTTATTCAAAGAAAAACTTTTTATTAGCTGTTCAGAGGCGGGATCGAACCCACGACCTCTTGCACAGCGGTAGCGCACAATAGCAAAAGCAAAAAGAGTTCTGAACAAATTCATCCAAAAAAAAATGCATCTAGTGCTCGAAAACTGCAAAAATATCGAAAAATAACTTTTTTTGCCAGAAACGGATAAACTACTGGGAATTCGGCAAATAATTATTCTGCAAAATTATCCCAAACAACAATATAAGCAACTGTCTGGTACATACAATCTTCTTACTAACACTCTTTTATACCGTTTCGGTACTGCGAAAGCTCTTTTCTACACTCAAAAAAATTGGTATCAGTAGCAATTTGATACAACCTGTCTCCTAAATCCCAAATTGAAACTAAGTCCAGAATCGTTTTTTTGGTATCAATATAATCCTAGTAAGTATCAAATTGATATTTTGGTTATTAATTTGATCCTGAGAATATTAATTTGTTACCTAATAGTATTAATTTGAAACGGAATCATTTTTATATTTTTTTTAATATTTATTTCGGTACTATCCCAACGCTATAAATTAGTGCATTGGTCGCAATGGTCACATATAAGACGATATTATAAAATAAAGATGTAAATAAAATCAAGAACATAACCTAAAATTATAATTTTAATGCTAATTTTTTTTTATGTGTTTTTGTGTTTTTTCTTATTTATCCTATAAATCCTATGTTTGTCTTATGAGATGATTAGTTACTTTAAGCTTGAATTGCATTGCGTTCCCAATAGTCTTAATATTATACGGCAGGTCATTCCAATAGCGAGCAGATTGAATAAAAAAGTGTTTTTCTGAGCTGGCCAAGCTTACACGCTGGCAAACAATATTATTTGTTCGTGTTGACACAGCTAGTTGAATATTTTGAAAGAGATATTGCGGCTCTTTAGTTGTTAAAATCCTGTGAAGCAGTAACATTGTACGAAGTCTGATCCACGACTCGAAGTCCAGGCCAAGAATTTGTTTAGCAAAGTCCGAGATATGGTCTCTGCGACCAAGATTAAATACGTATCTTACGATGGAGTTAAAAGTTACCCTCAGCCTTTGTATACTGTTTGCGTCACTACTGCCAAATATTTCCACACCATAGAATAGAGTCGGGATAAGACATGTTTTAGCGACTAAAAGCCTGAGATGAAGAGGGATAAGAATTTGAGTACGATTTTTTATGACAGTTCGAAAAGTCATGCTCGTATGTGAAACGAAGCCTGCTGCCTCAGCAGGCGCTTCTCGATTGACATTGAATGCTATGATTTTAGTACAAACACATCGGTAATTCGCTAAAAGTAAAAGCTATGTAAATAATACACCAGTGGGGCCATTTGAGTTTTTTCGTTGCAAAAATCATAACTTTTGAACCACATAAGATAATCGAATAATTTAAATGGCATATGATAGATAATTGTTTAACCCTTATAACCAAATTAAAATTTGTGTTTGGAAATGGTGCTACGCCTTCTAGATGCTAACTTATAGGCTACCAAAATTAAATATTGTGAAAAATCCATTTAATGGTAACTACAATTTATTTTTTTTTGTTTTTAGACCTTTATGTTTCTATTTTAATGTTATTCTTCTATTTCTTTCACAACCGTTTGACGGTCTCGGCCGCTGTTATTAATGCCCGCCACTCGCCTCTATCTTGTGCGCGCTGGCACCAGTTGGTGAGTTCAATCGCCTCAATGTCTTTCAGCACCTGTTTTTCCCAACTATGTTTCAGTCGTCCTACACCTCCTGCTTTCCCTAATTCGTTCGCCTTCCGCCTGTACACTTTTTTTACTGGAGCTTCTTCATCCATACGAGTAACAGGTCCAAGCCAGCGCAGCCGCTGTTGTTTTATGCGCTTGAACAGATCAATTTCCCCATAGAGCTCATACTGTTCGTGATTCATACGGGTGCGGAACTCTTCGCCAACTTTTACAGGTCCATAAATCCTCCGAAAGACTTTTCTAGTCGAACACGCCGATCGCCTCCTCATCGACTGTTGTTAATGTCTATGCTTCTGCGCCGTATTGCAGGACTGGGATAATAACCGACTTGTATAGCGCGATTTTCGTTTTTCAAGAGAGGGCTCTGCTCTTGAACTTCTTACTAAGCCCGTAGTAATATCGGTTTGCAAGCGTTATTCTTCTTCGGATCTCCAGACTGATGTTGTTGTCGCTGGTAATCATCGTTCCGAGGTAGACAAAGTCCTTTACAACGTTAAAGTTGTACTCTCCCATTGCAACAGATTGTCCGAGACGCGTAGGCTCATTGCGCGCTGAGAATAGGAAATTCGTCTTTTCCTCATTTACCGTTAAGCCCATGAGTTTTGACTGCTTCTCAATCTCTGAAAAAGCCTTGCTTACCGCCCGTTCGATTTAGCCGATAATGTCAATGTCATCGGCATCAGCAAGTAGCATTACATCTTTATAAAAGATGGTGCCCGATCTGTTAGCATTTGGGCACGGGCGCAGTATGTATATGGATTATACATAAGCAGATTAAAGAAGTTACACGATAAGGCGTCACCCTGCCTAAAACCTAAACTTCGTGTGCTTCTCAACGTGATGACGTTGCAAAGTCGAACGTACTTTGCTGGTAAACCAAAAGTAGACAGGGCTTCAAAGAACTTTGACCTTATCGGTGTGTCGAAATCGGCTTTATAATCAACGTAAAGATGGTAGGTTTTGATTTTCGTCTCATGGGTTTTCTCCAGTATTTGTCTCAATGTAAATATTTGGTCTATGGTGGACTTTCCAGGTCTAAAGCCACACTGATAAGGTTCGGTCAGTTCGTTCATTCTCGGCTTTAGACGTTCACATAAAATACATGACAGAAACTTATATGCAATGTGTAGGAGACTGATCCCGCGGTAATTGGCGCAGATTACAGGGTCTCCTTTTTTAAATATTGGGCAGAGAACACTTAGACTCCAATCTTCGGGCATAATCTCTTCGGACCAAATTCTGCATAGGAGTTGGTGCATGCACCTTACCAGCTCCTCGCCGCCAGCCTTGAACAATTCGGCGGGCAGCTCATCGGCTCCAGCTGATTTGTTATTTTTTTGCCTTTTTATGGCTAACCAAACTTATTTATGGTCTGGTGGGTCTATTTCAACATCATCGATTGGTGGTTCCACTACTTCTCCAGAGGCGTCATTGTGTTCGTCATCACCTCCCAGCAGGTTGGAGAAATAGTATCTCCATTTGTCTTGTACCACTTTTTGGATCTGTGACAAGATTTCCGGCTTCGTCCTTACATAGTGAGGTTTTTGGTTGAATTTTCGAGTCTCACTCATGCCAAACAGGCTTTCGACTTTCTCACGCATACGCCTTTCCTGTTCATTCTTTTTCCATCTGAAAAGGCGCTTCTCCTCTCTCCTTATCCTCCGACATCGCTCCTTGACAGCTCGCGTTGCTCCCCGCCTGCACAGTTCTCCTGCAGGCTGCGTCTTTCTCTGCATTAGCGCGGCGGCACTCATCATCGTACAATGACTGTTTTCGGGAGTGCTAGGCATATCCGAGAGCCTCCTTGGCAGCCGCACTCATAGAGTGTGAAATATGTTTCCACTGTTCACTTATACCTGAAGGGAAAGGTGAAATTTCCTTGAGCAAATGTGTGAGTTTTGCTGTGTAGGCTTTGTAGGTCCGTTGTAATTGCAGCCTCCCGACGTTCAGCTTTTGACGTGTACTAGAGCGTGCGGCATGTGCCACACTGAGCCGCGTGCGTACTTTGGCTGCAACAAGGTAGTGATCCGAGTCTATATTGGCTCCTCGGAAATAACGTACGTCTAACACACTCGATGAATGCCTTCCGTCTATCACAACGTGATCAATCTGCTTTTCCGTTTTATTATCAGGGGACCTCCAGGTCGCCATGTGGTTGTCGCGGTGTTTAAATCTTGTGCTACTAACGACCATATTCCTGCCCGCAGCAAAATCTCTTAGCCTCTCTCCATTACTGGAGGTTTTATTGTGCAGGCTAAATTGGCTGATAGTCGGATTAAAAACGGCTTCTCTCTCGATTTGTGCGTTAAAATCGCCTATCACGATCTTAATGTCGTGATCAGGGCAGCGCTGGTATGTACGTTCCAGGCACTCTGTTGGGGCGTGATCTCAGATAAAGCTAATATTAAAATATTTTGCCTTAAGTCTGAGTACGGCTAGTGGCTTGTTAACAGGTGTGAAGCTGATGACAGAGCGACGCAGTTTTCCGCAGACTGCAAAGCCGCACTAAAACTCGCGCTTTGTAGCATGTCCGCTGTAGTAGATCTCCCGGGGGCATTGGTTGATGATGTTTTTCTCAACGTATTCCCTTGTCCAGTCCATCGCATTTCCTGGAATGCAGTAACATCTGATGAATATTTTTCGGGGACTTTCACTAACTGTTTATCAGCACCCTCCCTGTTGAGGGTTCGCACATTTCAGGTGCATATCCTCAAATCGTGGTCCTTAAAGCGTTTGCGTGGGTCGTCATCGATGGTGGTCCGTATCTGAGGCTTTTTTTTAGTTTTTTGGGATTTAAACTTAATTTTGCTTATCATAATAGTTTTAGTGGTCAATTTAGCAAAATCTCTACCCAAATCACTAGAGATTTGAAACCAACCGAAAGAGATTTCAAGGACACCGAGATTTGGTTTTGGGTTGGAAGAGATTTCTGAGACACCGCCGAATGTGTCATTTTGATGACTATTTTTTTTGCGTGTAGGTATCAAAAAAGAATCTTTTTTCAAAAACATCGGTGGCGTTACTTGACCATGTGTTATTAGTTAATTTGATCAAATTACCTCTTTTAGGAAGATACACGGGTTGACTTTTGAGCGAAAGGGCTGTTTTAAAAAATGGTTTGGGTACGGTAAAGCTTCTATTGTAATCTTACTAAAGTTTGTTTTTTGATTAATTTTCATAGTTTCGTAAACTACGTAATTTGTGCTTTCCCATATTCAAAACATAGTTTAGTTCCACCTCTGTACTCTCTTAATTGCGTTCCATATACGCTTTCTTATGCTGGAATAGTTGCCAAAGCGACCGCATTAATTTGTTTTATTGAGCTCAAACGTCATCCACATACACTCACATAAGCGTGTGCTTTAGCTTTTATTTGCTCAACCATTCACACATCCGGCAATCCCCTTTCATACTCTTGTTCAAAATGTGTAAAAATTTGCTTAGTTTAGTGTGTGGAAAATTTTACTTCAGCTTGAAACACCAACCAAGTTATGCGAAAGAAAATACGCCAGCAAACTAAAGGCGGTCGCCGTCTTTAAGCTTAACAAAATACAGTAATTAAATTTCATAAACCGCCAAGCCATTTTAAGCATAATTATTTTTTACTGCAAAGGATTAACCAAGAAAAAAGTGAGAGCTAAAAGTGAACAAAAAGTAAGTGTGAAGTGGCCGCTCTTGCTCTTTTTTTTTGTTCCCAGCCGAGCCTTGGCAGCTGTTTCCACTCATTAGGCGCTTTATTAAGCGAGATAATTAGCCGAAGCACGTAAACTTGCAGTTAATTGATATTATTTGAACTGTTTCGCTCGTTATGCAAAAGCTTTTTGACCCCACGCTTACGAGAATGCGGGATGCTTAACCTTTAGAACTTTTTTCTATTTAATTGCAGTTGGAAAATTGTGTTATAATACCAAGTAATTGTTTTAAAGGCGATTAACAAGGCTTAAATGTATTTAGAGGAAATACTAGGTACCATATTTTGTTTATCCAGAAAGAAGCATATCCGTTTGAAACATAATTTTGCTTAAGGGGGTCTTCTGCCTTTGGCATTTTTTTTCTCGATTTTTTTTTTTTGTTAATTTTATTAGCTTAGATATTCAAAAATATTTTATCAAGAGGATTTTTCAAAATTCGAAATAGTTTTGGAGGTACATATAGCCCTTTTAATGAACCAAGATGACCCAAATTTCCTAGCAACTGCAAACTTTAAGCTCGCTCTTCTCGAAAACACGTTCACACGATTATTCACGTTTTTCTGGACCGATTTTGTTGAAATAAAAGCCGATCGACGCAGAATCTATCGTGCGAAACTCGATCATCGCCGGAAGAAAATTTATACTACTTTTTTTTGTTCAGTGAACTACAAAAAATAGTGAAAAATCGATTTTTCATTTTCTAATGGCAGCCATTTCCAGAAAATAATTTATTTGTAGTTTCGCACGATAAAGGCATTTATGCTAGAGTAAACAGGGTATACTAAAGTCGTGCAAATGTATGTAACAGGCAGAAGGAAGCATCTCCGACCCCATAAAGTATATATATTCTTGATCAGCATCAACAGCCGAGTCGATATAGGCATGTCCGTCTGTCCGTCTGTTTGTATGAGCACCTAGATCTCGGAGACTAGAAGAGCTAGAGCCACACAATTTTGAATGTAGACTCCTATTGTTCCTACGCAGATCAATTTTTTTTTCAAATTTCGTCCACGCCCACTCCCGCTCCCACAATAAAAAATGTTGAATAACTCCAACAATTTTAAAGATATCAAGCTCGTATTTTCCAGTGTAGAGAATGTGGCCAATATCTACAGTCTCTGAAAGTTTCATAGAGATCGGATAATAAATGTCAGAGCTATAAAGGTTATAAAAAACGTTTCATACTTTTAGGAATTTTTAGGAATTGAGGAGGCGATCCCAATTAAAACAAAAAAAGTTTTTCACACTAGAACTTCTTTTTCGACCGATCATTCATACTGCAGCTATTTGCTATAGTCACCCGATTTTGACAAAACTTTGTAGAATTGTGTAAATATATATAAAATAAATATATGCCAAAGTAAGGGACGTTTCCATTAAAAACAAAAAAGTTTTTCTCAAAAGAAATAGTTTTTCGACCGATCGTTCCTATTGCAGCTATATGCTATAGTCATCCGATTTTGACCAAACCTTTTTAGAATTGTGTGGTGAGAGCAAATAAAAGAAACACATGCCAATTTTGAGGACATTTCCATTGAAAACAAAAAAGTTTTTCGAGCTAAAACTACTTTACTGACTCTACTTTTCCATGACAGCTATACTATATAGATGTCCGATTTCGACCAAATTTGGTGGAATCATGGAAAAGTATAGTAAACTAAGAGAAACGAAGTTTGGAGGCGTTTCAATTGAAAACAAAAAAGTTTTTCTTCACTAAGACTCGTTTTTCAACCGATTGTTCCTATGACAGCTATTTGCTAAAATCATCCGATCCGGCCGGTTCCGACAAATGTGCAGCGTACTTGTACTAAAAGACTTCGTGCAAAGTTTGGTCAAAACTGACAGAGGAGATAGCATAGAAACAGACGGACTGACGGAATTTGTTAAGTAAAACATTTTAAAAAATGGTGCAGATATGGAATTGCGAACATATTTGACCAAGTCAAGCTCAAGATGAAAAAGTGGCGCACTTCTGCCTCCGTCCACTTTAGGCCATTGGTCTTGCATTAAAAAAAAATTATAAAAAATTTAAATGCAAAAACTTGCTTCTTTTTCCATGATTTCAACATACAACAATTCAAACCAACTCCAAGCGCGCCATGAAAGAACGGTCACACCAATTCGAAATCAAATCTAAGCCAAATCTAAATCAGACTCAAAGTTGGTTATTTGAAATCAAATAGTATGACCCTTACTTCCTCACTTACTTTGGGCACACTAGATATTTTTTATGGAGCAGCTGTGAACAGATCGACAAATTTTTAATCACTTTCAGGAATACCACTAAAGTGTTTTGATACTGATAAAACGAGATTCGGATGAACCAAAATGGTGTAAAATTAGACATGTTCCACATTTAGTTCTAACAGGAAATTCGGGATAATCGTGGAAAACATGAATAGCATAAAAAATTTATTGCTAAGAATATATGATTTTTTATATTTTGTCAAAACACTTTCTTGACAGTTTAAAATTGGCATTTTGTTAGGAAACTGCCAGTTTTTAGAGCAGTGGCGGGCACACAAATACAATGACATGTAAGACTTGCATTTGTGTGCGTAAGAAAAAACGAAGTTGACTTCGTGCGTGACGTTTTAATGCTTTGCACTGCGCAAAAAAAAGCAAACTTCAAACTTAACAAAATGATTTGCGTCTTGCTAAATATATTAATGATGAAATAATTAGTTACTTAATAACTAATTATTCAAGCATCAGATTCATCTTCCCACTCTTCCAAAATCATTTTTGTCAGTGCATATAATAAATTGCGCAGCGAGACCTTGCTTCGTTGGCGGCTGAACAGCAACTGATTTGATTTTCGTTTGCGCTTCGTTGTCGAAATTCCGCGAAGCGAACAAAACACCGCGCACGAGTTAAACCGAAGACGCTTGCCGACGCCACACGACCGTTAACACTGTCGGTGTCGCGGCAGAGCGCCGGCAGAATAACTCCCAGACTCGCGAGTCTGGCTCGCGCCCGCCACTGTTTTAGAGTAAGCAACCCGGCCGGCTCAGTCCATCTCTAGGGGGATTTTTCGCTGCCCGCAGTTCGCACAATCTTCAATTCTACCCCAAAATACTAAACACTAAGTTTCAAAAAGTAATCAGAACTAACAAACACATCTAAGAGGACCAAGGAACATCAAACTGGTGACATAGATGTAACTGCCACAACGTACCATCCCAACCTGTGATGCTCAATACACAACGAACATCGCCCACTACCGTGAGGACTCATACAGCCAAGTCCCAGCTAGCGTTAAAATGGAATAGCCCATGTGCATCAAAACTGTTTCTATTTATTTAAAATACTAGCAAATAACCCGGCTTGCTTCGCTACGCCGCCGTCAGTTAAGCTTTTTAAGCCTATATCGGAATCAGCTTTTCTTTTCCAATTCGGGGGTGGATTTCACAAATTGGAAAATGTTTTACCTATTTTTGTCCCCTGTAGAGCACTTAAGCCGAATCTTAGAACTCAAAGAAGAGATTAACTCTTATGTCCCAACCGCGGCTAAGAATAAGGTCTCTCCTGACATTTCCGATCTTGGTGGTCGACATTTGAAAATTAGAGCTTACAAACCCAATTTGATAAAGATCGGTCTAAAAATAGGGATTGGCCTTGAACACACCCTTCCAACCATTCCTCAAAGTTTGATTGCAAGCGGATGAACGCTATAATTTTTTAAATTTCGCGGTTTGTGCACCATTTCCCGCCCATTTCTTCAACTTAAAAACCTTCCCGTGCAAGCATCCAACCAATCCCCAAATTTTCGCCGATAACAAACATTTTCAATTTGCGGTTTTGGACCATTCCCGCCATTTCTTCAACTTAGAAACCTTCCCGCACCATCCCAAGTGAAATACGTTTCTTACATGCAAACGTTCAATCAATCCCCAAAGCTTTACCGGAAAAAAAAATTTACAAATATTTTTTACCATTTCCCGCCCATTTCTAATTTATGAATTCATAAATCTTGGCCTACTGACTGTTCCATAGAACTTCAACCCACCCTACCTTTACTGCCAAATTTCCACCAAGGGGGGTATAATTCCCAGAAGACTGGTAAGCAGTCATTGTTGAATTTTCATATAGAACTTTGAAAATTTATTTGAACACGATTGGATAAAAAACAAAATAGTTGCATACAAAACTTTTCTGCGAATTTTCCTCATTTCGCGACTGAATTTTCCGAAAACGGATCTTAGTACTTACTTTTAGCATAAGATCAAAATACTGTTCAGCAGCATCGTATCTCTAAATGGTTTGGGCTGTGCGGCGGTCACCAGACAGTCAGGTAGAACACTTATATTTATAGAAGATTGTTACGAAATAAAAAATCTGGGGTGCTGGATAAAGACCTTAACTTGATTTGTTGAATATAAATTGTTTTCGGCCAGCCCAAGGCCGCTGCTCGAGATGACAGTTCATGGACTGCGACTTGTTATCGATAGATGGCTCATCTTAATGATGATCAGCGTGGCCAGAGCTGCCCTCTCTAGTGACCATGTAGGGCCTTATGGCCCGCTCATAGTTTCGAAGTAGTTTGATTAGTCCATTTTGTGGGTTGCTGCTTGGATCATCCCGGAAATAAAGGCGGGCTTCAGATAATCGGTAGAGACGGCAAATGTTTGAAATCGCTGTGTGAAGAAGCAAAAGAATTTATAGTATGTAGTTAGCATGTTCGCCGAGTACTGATTGGCGTTGTTGCGCCGGTGGGTATCCATCGTTGAGTTATTGGTTGCTTCGAGTGGGTCAGGTTATTTGAGATGGGATGATGCTGCCTCTCGTTGAGGTGCCTCGGTTGAGGAGCCTCAGTTGAAGTTGATGTTGCCTCTCGTCGAGGACTTAGTTGTGCCTCAGTTAAGTACTTCGTAGCCTCGGTTAAGGGCTTTGTTGTTCAGGTTCACAGATGTGCGTGAAATAGACACGACTGATCCTGAATCCATGGTACCTCAGATGAGGTCTTTTTTGCTGAGTTCGAGAGCTTGTCGGTGTGGGCAGACTGGCAGCAATTGCCATGCTGGTCGTTTGAGGCCTTTGGTAATCGATCGAGTAATTGGAAATGGGGCTCAAGCTGACGTCGTTTTCCTAAATTGAAGCAAAAAATAAAAAAATCATACTAACATTACCTTTTTATTTTTCATATATATAGCTAAGAGGGTCGGAGATCAGAGCATAAAAACCGCCTTATTCTAAAAACTGCTTGGAATAGAGATTTTGTATAATGTTGAAACACATTCGATAGTTCAATTTCGAACTTTATTATCTTCTAGATTTCTTCATCGTGGACTGAGACTAAAATTTCAGCTACTGTCATGGACAGCCAACAGATGTGCATTAATCTGCCAACATGACAACAAAATAAGTCAACCAAGGCAATCCGTGCTGCTTCGTGCGTCTCCTCCAGTTCGCGGACAACTGCAAATCGGCTAAATGCAAATTGCATTGCCTATCCGCAAGGCGCACTCACTCACACACACACAACACATAACGGGACGAGATGACGATGACGCATTGCGTATGCGTTTCTGTCATGTGTATGACAGGCAACGCGTTTAAATAAATTTTACAGAGGCCCCAGCAAACATTTAAGAAATGCATCAGCCGCATGACGACAGTTTCCAGAGGGCCAGTTGCCAGTTGCCGGTTGCCAGTAAATGACAGCGTTGATGGACAGTTTCATGCAATTGCATATGGTTAGGCGCTGTGCCAGTGACAGCCAAAAGCAGCGGGGGACTCACAAAATTATATGCAAATGAAGCAGCTAGCCGAAAAAAAAATACAAAATGGAAACTCAACTGCAATTAAAAGCTAAATGCACTGGACGATAGTGTCAAGTTATAACACACTTCATTTAACCCATTGAGTGCTGAGTTGTGAGAATATAATTTGATCACAAAATAAGTGAAGAGTGAAATAGATTTGATGTTGGTAATAAGGAAGGTATTCTTGAATGCCTTTTAATAGATGGCTGAAGTTCGTTTTGAAGTAAGTTCTACAAATTACTTAAAGAATCCTGCTACGCTGCTTCTACTTTAAAATCCAAGATCATTCCAAAAACTAGCTCATTTTCAGCAATTTGTAAAAGAGACATTTTCATGCTCTTCTTTTCGCCCATCCCATTGTGACCTAATGGGTTAATTAGAGCCAGTCCAAGGCAATTTGTAATGCAACGCAGCGGCAAAAACCGCGAGATATCTGACCAATTTAGTGTTATTGCAGTCACATAACTCCAGAGATTGCTACAGCTCCCCAGCGCAGGACTCAAACAAAAGGCGAAACGGCAGCTGCACAATTAGCACTCGGAAGCCATTCCCCAGCTGCGGGAGTAGGAAGAGCTGGAGCAGCAGGAGTGGGCAAATAATATTGTCGACGCACTTGGCGAAACGGAAATGTAACTGGGAATTATTTAATTTGCAAACTACAATGCTCCCAGGCTACGCTCCTCCATTGTTTTATTTGCATTGTTTGAAGTGGTTTGAGTTCTGCCATTGTCTTTGCTACATAATTGTTATGATAACTGCAGCAAAGTGCCCTGCGCCGTGCCATGCCGTGTGGGGAGTTACTTAAGTAAATGTCATTCCATATTCCACATGCAATTTCAACTTTTAGCGATGCAGAATGAAGAACGCCAACTGAAAATAAAGACAACCACTTGCCGACATCTCAAAGGCCGTAAATTGAACCTATGTCTACCTTGAAATTTGCTCTTCTCTTCTTTTGGCATTTCACCTGAAGGCATTTATCAGATGCAGACAGCGACAGCCAAAAAAAAGAGCGAAAATGTGGCATTGACTTTTGGCAGAAAATGGGAAAATAAAACAAAGGGAATGGAGCATCATTCTTGTTTTGTCTGCGGCTAAAAGCTACTGCCATTCTGTCCCAGTCTATGCTTGACGTTTTTTGTGAAAAAGCCCTAACCTCCAACTGAATGACAAGTTAATGAAAGTCTACTAAAGCGCGGATGGTTTGCAAGGTGAAGAGGAATGTGGATTGTGAACTTGAAAACGTTAAAACTTGCTAAAACCTGGAGGATACTGTTGAACGTTCTTTTTTAAAGTTTAGTAAACAAACAAACAATAGGTTGATTAAAAGTGTGCTTAGCGCTCTAGAACTGCATCAGAGAAAAATCTTACCTCATTTTATAATTTAAATTTTAGCTAATTCAAGAGATATTGTTTTACATGAAATACATTGAATTTAGTGAGAAAGTACAGAGAGCATTGGACTTAAAGTGGCCACAAATAGTACCCAAAACAGCGCACACGGGGCCAGCGGGCCAAATTTTTGGCCAAAAGTCCCACTTTTTATACCCTGTTCCCATTGAAAATGGGAAAAGGGGGATCATGAAGTTGTGCAAAAGTATGTAACATGTAGAAGGAAGCATTTGCGACCCTATAAAGTATATATATTCTTGATCAGCATCAACAGCCGAGTCGATTTAGCCATGTCCGTCTGTCCGTATGAACGCGTCGATCTCAAAGACTATAAGAGATAGAGCCACAAATTTTTGAATGTAGGTAGGTGTATACCCGATTCTAATCGAGTTTGTTTCTGATTTGGAAAATTCCTCCCCCTCCCCCCTTTAAGCGCAAAAAACTGTCAAAGCCACAATTTTTAAGATAGACCTTCCGAACTTTACATATATCAAGTAAGGCCCAATATCTATCTATTCTTAAAAGATCACTAAGATCGGACAAAAAACACCGAAGTTCTATACGAATCAATTTTGCTTGTTGGAGAGAGGGGGGCCTTGAATTGTCAGTTACCGCGTTTGCGCGTTGCGTGTGTGCGTATGTTAGTGTTGTAGGTGTGTTCAAAAAGTATCGCGAATTTTGTGTTTTTTCAAAAATTATTTATTTATTCATGAATATCTATTTTGTCCCCTTCAAAGTAATCCCCATGAGATATTATACACTTCACTTCAACCAACCGTGCAACTTTTCCAATCTTCGAAGCACTTCAAAAAAATCATTTTTTTTTATCTTGTTCAGCTCCTCCTTCGATGCCGTCTTTATCTCGTCAAGCGTAGCGTAACGTCGTCCTTTCATGGGCCTCTTCAGTTTAGGGAACAAGAAAAAGTCACAGGGGGCCAGATCTGGGGAATATGGTGGCTGCGGCATCATTAGTGTGTTGTTTTTGGCCAAAAAGTCGCGCACAAGCAACGATGTGTAAGCAGGGGCGTTATCGTGGTGCAAAAGCCAATTTTTGTTCTTCCACAAGTCCGGGCGTTTCTGGCGGATTGCTTCGCGCAAATTGCGCTTAACTTGCAGGTAATATTCCTTATTGACCGTTCTTCCCTGTGGCAAGAACTCATGATGCACCACGCCCCTGCAATCGAAGAAAACTGTCAGCAAAACTTTCACATTCGACCGAACTTGGCGCGCTTTTTTCGGTCTTGGTTCGTGCGGCAGCTTCCATTGAGATGATTGAGCTTTGGTTTCCACGTCATAACTATAAACCCACGATTCGTCACCAGTTATGATTTATTTTTAATTTCTGCCACGCCCCCTCTCGCCCCCGCAATATCGAAAAAACGTTATATCTCCCACAGTTTTATGGATAGAAGGTTCGTTCCTTCTGGACACATTTAGTAATTAGGATTAATAATCGATATGCCAAAAGAATGGTAAAGATCGGATGAACGGTTGTCGAGTTATAATGAAAAAAAAAATTTTTGGCAGCACCGGTCGCAACGGTGATGGGCAGCACTTCACAGGTACAGAGTATGTTATAGTTTGACCGAATTTCTTCCCAATGACACGAAACATAAAGCAAATAAATTTAGTCATTGGTCTCAAAAATTAAGTCAGTGGTCACAAAAATTTCAAGTGGATTTCGCTTGTTCAATCACGTTAAGTTCAATCTTTAAAAAAATTCGTAAACTTCAGTTCTGCTAGTTTTGGCCAAAAATAAGATTACTAAAACAAAAATTAAGTGGATTTTGTTACAACTTTTGAAACCATGTCTGGGTCAAAATAATAAAAACAAGCCCGAAATGGGATCAACTTGATTTCGAAACAACAATCTCAGGCATCGGCGTAACCAGATCTTTCATTGTGCGGTTCAAATAAACAAATTTCGTGGCTGCTGCAAGCATTTAACTCGATTAGAAAAGCAGCCTCAACGCAGTGCTCTATCACACTTGTTTGCTCCCCCACTTCTAAGATATAAATTGAATGTGGTTTAGTTGAATTGAATTCAAGCACTTCTGGAGCACTGCACTCAAAATTGTGGAGAAAATTTAGTTCTTGTTTTGAGTTGTCGGCAGCTAAATTGTCTCGTTGCTGGTCTGCGTATTATATGGGTACAGTGCCATAACCCAGCGACAGCTACGCGACCAATTAAGGCATGTGTTAGGCACACAAAAGCAAATAAATAGTTGAAGTCGGGGCACACGACTGCAATGTTCTCACTTGTTTTTAGATATTTTTTTCTTGCAGTTTTTAATATGGAATAGTTGGTGAAGTGTGCAATATATATTTTTTCAGCTTTTATTCTCTGATTGCGTACTCAGTTGGTGTTCAATATTGCTTTCTGTTTCGTGACTGTTCTTTTGAAGAAGACTCTTGTGAAGTAAAATTCATCTCAACTTCTTCTTCCCAAAGACACTTCCTGATATTTCTCAATACTTCATCTCATCTGATCTCAAATAATTTTCCCAAGTTTAATCAAAATCGAATGACGATATCGAATAGGTTTTTATACCCATCATGGCTCTGCCGAATCAACTTAAAATCTGCTGACCTTATTTTAGAGCTGGAGTAAAAACGGTCTGTCGGAAAACATTTGGCAGTCCACTAGATCCAATCCCGAGTGGGACATAGGGCATCAACCAATTTTCCAGACAACTCTGTTGTTAGCCGTCGCTTTGAGTTCTCCCCCAATTTTCTCGATGCTTTCCGCTTCTCTAACAACAGTCCTCCTTCAAGTTTCTTTGGGTCTGCCAGGTGTCCGCCCGACTCCGCCCAACGTGTTCCATTCCATTTTCTTCCTTGCGGTGTTGTTTTCATTCTTTCACAGTGTATGTCCTATCCAGCTCCATTACATTCTGCGTATCATGGTGCGACTCTCTCCATATTCGCTCGTTTAAGTTGCTCGGAATTCTGTATTCTATCATTCGAAGGTTTACAAACGTTTGGAATTTTGACACTATGGAAGTTGTAATTTTTCAAGTGGAAGGACCGTATAGGAGCACTGGCATAACGTTAGTCTTGAGACTCATGTTGAAATCCGAACCAGTGCACTATGGTCCCAAAGTCGATTTTTTGGCAAAAACTATAAATTTTAAGATAAAGGCTACAAACTTGGTTTGCGCACGTATCTTCTGCGCCCAGGACAATTAACCAAGACTCACTCGTTTTAGACCATTACCGACATGCACCAACTTTTATCGATTTTTAAGCAATTGGACTTAAATTTGATTCGTATCTTTAGCTTTCTAGATAACCTACCAAATTTGGTTCAGTTTAAAACACTATTACACATAGCTGGCATATAACCGATTTAACAGACTTTTTACTGATTATACTCTGTACCAGAGGTACACAGAGCATATTAAGTTTGTGCAAAAGTATGTAACAGCCAGAAGGAAGCATTTCCGACCCTATAAATTATATATATTCTTGATCAGCATCAACAGCCGAGTCGATATAGCCATGTCCGTCTGTCCGTCCGTATGAACGCACAGGTCTCAGAGATGGTAAGAGATAGACGTGTATGGGACAAAAACTTCTTATACTAGCAGGCAGATCAAGTTTATTTCAATTTATTCCACGCCCCCGCAATTTTGAAAAAACGTCATATGTCCATCATTTTTATAGAAAGATGGTTCGAACCTTCTGGACATATTTTTAAATCAAGATTATTTATCGATCCGCCAAAGGAATGGTAAAAATCGGATGAAAACGGTTGTCGAGTTATAAGGAAATGTTGGGCAACACCAATAAGATATTGGTACTTACTTTATATAAATAATAAATTTGTGGTTAAATGGGGGAAATTTTCAAAATCTTTAACAACCTTGATCTGTGTTTGACTTTTACCTACCTACATGCAAAAATTATTGGCTCTATCTCTTATATTCTCTGAGATCGACGCGTTCATACAGATAGACCGACAGACAGACGGACAGATGAACATGGATATATCGACTAGGCTGTTGATGCTGATCAAGAATATATATACTTTTTGGGGTCGAAAAAGCTTCTTTTTGCGTGTTACATACATTTGCACGACTCTGTTTACTCCACGAGTAACTGGTATAATCAGCTCACTTTCAAGGCTTCGGAAAACTTTTCGGGCTGGATTTCAAATATCAAGTTTTGGTTTTAATGCCCGCTGGAGTATTTTAGATTTATAAGACTTATGCAAAAAAAAAAAAATAATTTTGAAATCATATTGCTGTCGTTTTAAAAGTCTATAAAATTTTGGAAAGAATAAACATCTTAAAGAATTCAATTCCATTGTCGGAAAAGTCTTGTGAATTTGCAAAGCAAAATAAAAAATCACCAACTAATCTAACATTCGTAAGGGACCTTAATACTCAAAGATTGTAGTAATACTAAGTCGAGGCTTTGAATCATTTCCCTTATAACACAAGGCAAGAAAATTCGACATTTTCCAGCATATTGAAGGGTTGGTAATGATTCTAGGTAATTCTCGTGTGCTAAGCAATGCTGCGTTTTCAGAAATGGTCCATCACGTCGAGATTTTTAGTGATTTGAGCATAAAGTTGCTCTAAGTGCCTATTTTTACCCATTTTAGGAGCGTTTTTTCGGGGAATCCATTATATTGTTTGGAGTCTCTTTGATACGATCGGAAAGTACCACTCCTTAGCTTTGAAATGAACTATTCCAAAACATTCTGCGATTTTTTTCAATGGAGATATACCTCTTTTAGCACTTGTGTAAGAATCAAAAAAAAATGTCAAACCTCTATCTCTTACCATCTCTGAGATCTGTTTGTTCATACAGACAGACGGACAGACAGACTGACGGACATGGCTAGATCGACTCGGCTGTTGATGCTGATCAAGAATATATATACTTTATAGGTCTGATTAAAACACAATACATTTGTGACCAATCAATAGGAGCTATTGTCTGTGAATCTTATTTCGATTTTCGTTCTGTTTTTATACATTTTAGGTAGCAACTTGAATACACCCGCAATATATAATATGTGCTAAGGTGTTATTATTACATAATGTTCCTTGAACATTTACTATATATTTCTTTATTTATTTTTGTTTTAACCCCGCTGAGCAGATTATAACATAGGTCTTCTTACATGCTATGACCTCTGACTTGTGTTCTTGTTTTGTGCGTATTAGGTGACAAGAACATTTGACTTCCCAGCAGTCCTGTTCAAATGCCTTGTTAAATATCTTTGACAGGGTCGGAGATGCTTCCTTCTGCCTGTTACCTTTGGTACAGTGTTAAAAAATCGCAAAAAGGTAAATGTCATACTTTTCTTTTGTAAAACCGCCAATGTCAGTAGCTGTTTTGTAACTCATATGATTTTCCATTTAAAAACAAATGGTCTGTACTAAAGTTTTATATTTTTGATTTTTCACATTTTTCACTTTTGATTTAAAGTGATACACTTTTTAAATTAATACTTTACACTTTTGAATTTAAATGCTGACCATTAAAAAAAATAATAAAAATTTGCCAACCAACCACGTATCAGCCCCCTTATTAGCAGAATTCCCTCCGCCACCCACGTCGTTATTTGAAGAGCTAAGACCCACCCATTTCGTTTGCTTCTGAAAAACAATGAATTAGACAAATTTATTTAATATCAAAGTTTTTTACTTACCTCTGCTGGGGCTTGAACTCGGTGTCTTTGGAATTCATAGGATTGGAATGACGCCTCAGCAGAATGCGCCATTGCGAATGATTGTGCGTGAACTCAATATACGAGGTGCGAAAATTGATTTTTTGTTTTTTCAAAATTTATACCGAACACTTGTGAACGTTTCTCCAACTTCGCACTTCAAAAATCTTTATCCTCCTTCGATGCTCTTATAGCGTAACGTGTCCTTTGGGCCTCTTCGTTTAGGGAACAAATGTGGCCGGATTTAGTGTGTTGTTTTTGGCCAAAATCGGGCGTGGAGTTTCGTGGTGCGCCTTTTTGTTCCAACCGTGCCGAATTCACCCGCCCTGCATCGAGAACTGGCAAAACTTTTACATTCACCGAACTTACGCCGACGTCTTTCGCGCGCCATTGTAGGAGAAAAAAACCGCCAACCCCGGAACGCGTTTAAATCATTAGCAATGTTCTGATGCTGTTTTTGGTCGCTTGAGCATTTTGGTACATTTCGGGGCCCGTCTCATATGTTGATAAAAATCGAATGGCACGAGCCATCGATATGTTTAGTCCTCACTTCTCGGACTGGCACCTTTTCCCACTCATGCCACTTTTCGCCGTACACCGTTCTTACCGATGCCTCCCCTCCCAATTCGACTTTTTTGAATGTAAAAATCGAGACGTCAACGGCCTTAGGCGGTTGTCGGAGAACCAACCACAAAATCAGACCCTCTTCTCTGGTTCTGTAGAAACGAAAAAATATTTGACAATGTCACACTTTTTACTCACCTTTAAAATCAAAAGCGGCATTGTTAATTTTATTACGTTATAAAAAGTGTCTGCACTTTCAAAGCAAAGACCAGCACTGTTGATTTTAAATGCTTTAAATTTGGTTTATTTTTTAAATTGGTAAAATCAAAAGGAAAAGTTGTTCTTACAACAAAAGTGTCAGCATTTTGAAATCAAAATGCCGCACTTTTGATTTTAAAAGCTCAACATTTTTGATTTTACTACGAAATCAGAAGAAGGAATTGTTGATTTAACTACTTTTAAAATCAAAAGTGTCTACACTTTTACAGTAATTCAGTAATTAGTAATTTGAAAATAGAAATTCTTAGGTAATTTCAACCATTCTTAGTCGAATATGATAAGTGTTGATATTTTTGAAAAACATTTTTTTTCTGTGTATATTGCATGACAATTGTCTAGCTCAAAATGATTTACCTTGCCATGAAACCACCATCAAACCATCATCGTCATTTTGCTTTGCATCATTTTTTTAGCCCTCCTCAAGGCCAATGGCAATGTAAAAATGAAAACAAAATGCCATAAAAACAGACATGCTAATTAATGTTAACGGAAATGGTAATTAGAACTGGTTGGCAGCGAAACCGGAGGACGGTTCCAGTCAACTCGGGGACTGATATGATTATAACTTTTAGCCACAAATTCAAACAAAACTTTGAGACTAAGTCGCACTCTTCCCCTCACACACCCACGCACACATATGCTTGCATAAAAGTTTCAGATAGTTTTATAATTTAGGACGGCGACGCTGGCGCCGCGTTAAGCACACAAATCATTATGGCCATGATTGCGATTCCAGCTCGCGATTCAAAAAGCGAAAAACAAAACAAACTGTTTCAGCAAGGGCCACAAAGTCAAATCCTTTTTAGCGCCATAAATTAACTTCATTTCCGTGCCAGACGCAACACGACAGCCAGCAAACGTGTGTGGTTTTCGGCAGAAAGGATATAAACAATGAATGAGAGATGGGGAGGGAGACAGAGCAGAAGCCCAGAGGTCGGAAAAGAGTGAAATAGGGTCTAGCAGAACGATATATGTTCATAGGCGTGGGTTTTTGAATAAAAATTATGAATCAGCAGAATTTTTTGGAAAATCGGAATTGATTTTCCAACACCAGGGTCAGAAAGTGAGAGGTTCAAGGACAAGGTTATTTTGAAACTCCGGGTCGAGATTTTCGGGTAAAACGTTGCTTTTATCCTATTTTTGTAGTACTCGGTTTGTGTTATCTGCGGGGGTCACAAATTAAAAAAAAATGTTCCAATTTCAGGAAATCTATCCCCAGGTCAGAAAAGTCCAATTAAACTTTGCTGATGAAGGCTCAACTGATGAAGGCAACTTTAATGGCGGCGAAGCGAAGGACGCCTGGTTATAAGCTTGTTCTTAAAATAAAACTTGAAGTTCGTATTGGGTACCATTTTTTGTATGCTCTGCATTTATTGGAAATAAATTTATTCAAATAAAAGTGTATAAAAATATACTTTACTTTTACCGGCATCCACTAGCCGATGTGCCGCAAGACTGGGTTTTAGGATTCCAATACAAATCACCGCATGTCAGCAAAGTTGCTGGTGGCCCGCAGTAAATGAACCTATGACAATTTCCCGGGTATTGCATATACATTGGTGAACCATTTTCCCGGCATATAATATCCAGATCTATGGGTAGCTTTTCATCCACCTCATGAGCTGGCAAAGGCCATGCTGTTGGAATAGCAGCAACCGGTGGCTTGTTTGCCAGCTGAGGCGGCAATTGTACGCCCAAAGAACTGCAACCAGCAAGCTGAGGTGCAGTACAACTCTGTAAACGCTCACTCCAGTGATAATTTTCGGCACAGCGTTGAATGCGCGTCTCATAGTAACGACTGCAATCTCCCGGATAGGCGCTATGCAGCACAGGGTGTTGGATGGGAGCAATATTGCAATTGGAATACTGTTTGTAATCACAACGATAGGTTAGTTGACTCCAGTATAAATTGGGGGGACATTGTTGCACATAGCCCAGACCATTCTGGCAGGTATAGAATTTTGTACAGTCATTCGGATAAGGCAACATAACTGAATGATTGGGATCATCAAAAGTTGGACACTGTTCCAATGGCAAAGCTACTTCACCCTGAATGGACTGGGAGACAAACAGAAATCTTGGTTATTGAAAGCTATTACTGGGTCGAAACATCACCCACCAGTCCATTATAAGACTCGCTATCACGAGCAACGACCAAGGCTACCAGAAAGCAGACCAAAACGGAAACACACTTCACTGTGTAAGAGGAGAAAGTAATTTGAAGTATTGGTTAATATTTTGTTTCTTGTCTGGCCAGAAGAAGAATTCTTACTGATGTTTTCCACTTCAAGAAAGAACTGAATGACTTCTTGGAACATCGCATCAGCTTTTATACTCGTTTCATGTCACGCGAGGTACTTCAGATTTATTTATCAGACGCTGCTTAACCAAATAGACTGATAATACTGAAGAAATACTTTAATTCAAGTACTTAAAGGCAAAGATGTGTTGAACTAAGGTAGGGTTATCAACGTTAACTTTGGCCTTGAAATAATATACATAAATTCTGTCTTAAGGGGAGTGTTAATTTTACACATCATTTACATCCAAGGAAGTTGAAGGCAAGATATGAAAACCATCCAAGAGCTTTAAATGGTCCATCTGTCCAATAGTCTGACAATTTTAATTTGATGTTTTTAAAGAGATCGATAGAATTGAACCCTAAAAATGTGAAATACCAGATACTAAGAAGCTCGGAAAAAATACTACCACCAAAAGTTAAATCTTATTTAGTTTTAATTTGGTGAAAAATCAGGCTAGTTCTTAGATTCCTGACTGAACATTTTCCAGTCAACTGGAAAAGGTAGGCCAAGAATTTAAAAACTGCATCGCGGGGATGGGTTAGATGTTTACAAAACTTTCCTTTGGTCGCTTCTTCCTTAGTATAGAATTTTGCATGAAAATATATATTCAAGGGGGGTTAAACCCCTTGTTTTTAAACTATTGCACATAATGGTATCTTATAATGTCATTGGCAAATAACATAAAAAAACATTAACTAAGTCCATGAACCCCACCACTTAAGCGGTGAAGATTATTTAACCAAGGTCAATCTCAAAAGGAATGCAATAAACAATTAATTGTATTGCTGTTTCTTCAACATTGTAAGACATTTCTTTAACAATAACAATGATAAGATATCCGTGTAACTATGGGAAAAGTATAAAAGCTCTTCACACTGACGTTAATATGAACATTAAATTGCAGAACCATTAAGAAATAAGAGTTTGTACAATGGCAGCAGGCAGTAAGGCCCCAAAAGACGAAACGAAATAAGGCCCCAAATTTCATAATGAAATATCTTCCCAATTTGATATATGAAATAGGGCCCCACTGAGATGAAAAAAGGCCCTAAAAAATGAAATAAGGCATCAAACTTGGGGTGTTATTTCATATGAAATAAGAACCCAATTTCAAAAATAGGGGAAAGTTAACTTCGGCTCGGCCGAAGTTTTGTATACCCTTGCAGCTTCCATTGAAAACAAAAAAGTTTTTATAACTAAGACTACTTTTTGGACCTTACTTTTCTATGGGATCTATACTATATAGATGTGTGATTTCGACCAAACTTGGTGAAATCATGGAAAGGCATAATACACTGTTAATTGCGAAATTTGGAGGCGATCCCATTTAAGACAAAAAGTTTTTCTCACTTGAACTTCTTTTTCGACCGATCATTCATACTGCAGCTATATGCTATAGTCATCCGATTTTGATAAAACTTTGTAGAAATGTGTCCAAAGTAAATAAAATAAGTACATTAAGGACGTTTTTAAAAAAAAATTTTACCTAGTAAATCTTATTGTGTAAAAGTATAAAAAATAAGTGTATGCCAATAATAAGGACGTTTTCATTAAAAACAAAAAAGTTTTTCTCACTAGAACTAGTTTTTCGACCGATCGTTCCTATGGGAGCTATTGCATCATCGATTTAATTTGAGTAGTTATAGAATAGACGTTTCAAAAAAAAAAATTTTCCACAAATTCACGCGGGTGTATAGTCATCCGATTTCGACCAAACTTAGTGAAATCATGGGAAAGGATAGTAAACTAAGAAATACGTACTTTGGAGGCGTTTCCATTAAAAACAAAAAAGTTTTTCTCTCTAAGACTTGTTTTTCAACCGATCGTTCCTATGGCAGCTATATGCTATAGTCATCCGATCCGGCCGGTTCCGACAAATGTGCAGCGTATTTGTACCAAAAGACTTTGTGCAAAGTTTGGTGAGGATAGCTTTAAAACTGACGGAGGAGATAGCATAGAAACAGACGGACAGACGGACAGACGGACAAGGCTAAATGAACTCAGCTCGTCTTGCTGATCAAGAATATATATACTTTATGTGGTCGGAGATGCTTCCTTCAATGCGTTACAAACATCCGCACATTTTTATAATTTTGGTAACTTCGGCTCGGCCGAAGTTTTGTATACCCTTGCAGCTTCCATTGATAACAAAAAAGTTTTTCTAAGACTACTTTTTCGACATTACTTTTCTATGGGATCTATACTATAAAGATGTCTGATTTCTATTAAACTTGGTGAAATCATGGAAAAGCATAATACACTGTTAATTGCGAAATTTGGAGGCGATGTCATTTAAGACAAAAAGTTTTTCTCACTTCAACTTCTTTTTCGACCGATCATTCATACTGCAGCTATATGCTATAGTCATCCGATTTTGCTAAAACTTTGTAGAAATGTGTCCAAAGTAAATAAAATAAGTGTATGCCAATGATAAGGACGTTTTCATTAAAAACAAAAAGT
The DNA here is from genome assembly GCA_018904265.1 of Lordiphosa collinella. Classification (NCBI taxonomy): domain Eukaryota; kingdom Metazoa; phylum Arthropoda; class Insecta; order Diptera; family Drosophilidae; genus Lordiphosa; species Lordiphosa collinella. The sequence goes on from JAEIFV010001404.1 coordinate 28,329, forward strand.
TTTTCTTACTAAAACTAGTTTTTCGACCGATCGTTCCTATGGGAGCTATATGCTATAGTCATCCGATTTCAACCAATCTTTGTAGAATTGTGTAAAAGTATATAGATTAAGTGTATGCCAATGATAAGGACGTTTTCATTAAAAAAAAAAAGTTTTTCTCACTAGAACTAGTTTTTCGACCGATCGTTCCTATGGGAGCTATATGCTATAGTCATCCGATTTCAACCAATCTTTGTAGAATTGTGTAAAAGTATATAGATTAAGTGTATGCCAATGATAAGGACGTTTTCATTAAAAACAAAAAAGTTTTTCTCACTAGAACTAGTTTTTCGACCGATCGTTCCTATGGGAGCTATATGCTATAGTCATCCGATTTCAACCAATCTTTGTAGAATTGTGTAAAAATATATAGATTAAGTGTATGCCAATGATAAGGACGTTTTCATTAAAAACAAAAAAGTTTTTCTCACTAGAACTAGTTTTTCGACCGATCATTCCTATGGCAGCTATATGCTATAGTCATCCGATTTCGACCAAACTTAGTGAAATCATGGGAAGGGATAGTAAACTAAGAAATACGTACTTTGGAGGCGCTTTCATTAAAAACAAAAAAGTTTTTCTCTTTAAGACTAGTTTTTCAACCGATCGTTCCTATGGCAGCTATATGCTATAGTCATCCGATCCGGCCGGTTCCGACAAATGTGCAGCGTATTTGTACCAAAAGACTTTGTGCAAAGTTTGGTGAGGATAGCTTTAAAACTGACGGAGGAGATAGCATAGAAACAGACGGACAGACGGACAGACGGACAAGGCTAAATCAACTCAGCTCGTCGTGCTGATCAAGAATATATACTTTATGTGGTCGGAGATGCTTCCTTCTATGCGTTACAAACATCCGGACAATTTTATAATACTCTGGGGAAAGAAATTTGTATACCCTTGCAGCTTCCATTGAAAACAAAAAAGTTTTTCTAACTAAGACTACTTTTTAGATGTCTGATTTCGACAAAACTTGGCGAAATCATGGATAGCTTAATAAACTGTTCAATACGAAATTTGGAGGCGATCCCATTTAAAACAAAAAAGTTTTTC